>JAJAGP010005593.1:0-31321 GCA_025084515.1 Ancistrus triradiatus
CCAGCCGATGGTCCAATGCAATGCTCGATTAAAGCGTTAATACAAGTTAATACAAAATGTCACAAAAAACTAAGTCTCAGAAAGAAAGTGGGAAAAGACTGTAAAAAAGTTATAAAAACACAGACTACTGCGAAAGAAGAAGCAACTCTGGTAATTAGCTAATGGCTACAAACACAAGCCGGTATACCTGTAAAGTTACTAAATAACGATTAGCGGCAAAAAATATATAATCCGCCGGTACGAGAATAAAATAATTAAGATGTTGTAAAAACCTACTATATATACGATTATAAATGATACAGATGCGATCGGGAATTAAAATAGTTCAAAGGTAATAAGCTGCTAACAGCTACGAAACAGCGTGCGTCCTGTGTGGAACCGCGGAGAATCAGTCTGGGTTGCCAGATCCTCGCAATCCTCGCGTCAGTTCTCTCAGCGTTCTCTCAAGTTGTACAACAATTCTACTTCTTTCATTTTCCTCAGCTAACAGTGCACCAACAGTTAAATTATCAACTAAACATTGGTTCATGATTTCCACCATAAACCATTACCAGCTGCTGTAGTAATCTGGAGACAGTGTTGCTGTGCTTATAACAACTAAAGCTCCCTCAAAACTGGGAGACGTGAGTGCTGTTATAGAATTATACCATGTGAATATCAATAAAATATTGGCCCTGATACACACACACACAGTATGTATATATACACATACATAGACACGCATATAAATTAGGGCTTTGCGATATGGCTGAGACATTCGCCTTTAATAAAGAACCACAGAAAAACACTGAATTTAAACCACCTTATTTTGACCCTACCTTATTTATCAAGGCACACAGGTATTAATATCAACTGGTATATGTAACATGGTAATGATCTCCCCTTGATACACATTAAATACAGTCAAATCAGGTAAACTGAGCTAACCTCAAAAAATGCAATAAATAAACATTACAGAAACTCATGCACTTAGTAAATAATATTTCACAAAATGTGTGTAATGTAAATGTTTTTTTAAATGTAGAAAATCACAGCAAACGTTGAGGTAGGTCAACTTAACATAAAACATCTTAAACCTACTAAACCAAATGACATGAAATAGAAACTGTACTGTAAGCTTACAAAATCATATTAAACGCTGAGGTAGAGCGACCTAACCTCAAAATGTAATAAACTGTATTAAAGATGATAACTATCCACTATACAAAAAGTAATAAAAATTAACTCCAGTATTAGACATGGCTTCGTTTCGCTTCACATCACATTGCGGCCTGCGTGTGTAACTCCATCAGACATCGTAGGGCCAAAGTAGGAGTCTGGTAACGGATCCTATGCACTCCGAATAAAGTTAGGGAAGCACAGTCTATGAAAAGCCTTTATTGTAAAGGCAACAACTTAAAGCCTTTGTTGTAAAGTAAATAAGGTTTTGCCTGATGGTTTGGTAGGAAGTAATCCTCATCTACAAATCCGAACCTTTTAATACACATAGTTTAACGGCCACAGACGGAAGAAATTCTACTATGTGAAAGTGAAACTAATTTTAGACAACAGCTTAAAAGAGTAGAATAAACCTGAATTTGATTAATGTTATTGTTTTTTGTCGTTTAAAGGCCTTATGAGAAACAGATAATATTCTAAACACCGTATATCTCCGTAACAGGCCAAATCTCCTTACCGTTTCATCATATGGTAAAATGCAGCTCCTCTTCCGTTTGATTTATCTCCGCTTTTAATCTTCTGCTACATCAGAACACTACAGCTTCTGTAATGGTTCGAGCTGTTCTGGATCTGTATGTGGGGTTGTAGCTCCGTTACATCCAGTATAATGAAACATTCAGACAAGTGTCACCTCTAAGCGCGTGCGAACCTGCAAACCGAAAGTAATGTAAAAGTAGTGGTGACGTAGAGTTGCCAACCGTCCCGTACTGTCACGATTTATGGGCAATTTTGATTTGTCCCTTCACAGCTCCAGTCCCGGACTCCAATCACAGCCTATAACGCGCCAAAACTGATACAAACTCCCGGGTGTAGTAGCTACGTTAGTGATAGAGCTGTGTGTGTGTGTGTGTGTGTGTGTGTGTGTGTGTGTGTGTGTGTGTGCGCGCGTTGTGAGCGGAGCCTTATGCTGTCAGAATGAGCAGTGAACCTGTAAAGAAAAAAAGACTTTGCAACTATAACAGAGCGGGAAGCCAAAAGACCAGCTGCAATAAAGTTGGCTTGCGGTTGCGATTCGGAGCTTTTTTCGTCTTGCATTCCGTGATGAAGTCACTTTATTACTTTTTTTTATAACTTCTGAGGGTGACCATTAGATTACTGACAGCTGCAGTAAAGTGACCAGGCTGATTTGTGAAACTTTTCACAGTCTTAACTCTGTCTGTACGTGGCTCGTATAAACCGTGAGGACGGAAAATGATAACACGCGAAATAATTAAGCCTTTAATTTAACTCGCCGTCCAAGCAGCCATAGAACTTCAAAAACTCATCATATACAGGAAAAAAACAGGTTACAGTTACCCTCCATCAGTTCTGAAAACTATCACAGATATAATTGTGTCTAATAGGCAGTTATTTACATACTGTGTATTATGTGTAGGCATTTTCTTATTTGTGAAAGCTTTCACACATATAACTTTGTCTAATAAATTGTTGTAATTATATTATTTATTACTTTTAGGCATAATCTGATTTGTTAAAACTTTCACATATATAATTTTGTCTAATAAATATTTATTATGATGTTATTTATTATTTTTAGGCATAATCTGATTAATGAAAGCATTCACAGATAAAATTTAGTCTAAAAAGCATTTATTGATATAATATTTTTTACTTTTAGGCATTTTCAGAAGCTTTTAATTTTATTATTAATTTTATTATATATATATATATATATATGTATATATATATATATATATATATATATATATATATATATATATATATATATATATATATATATATATATATATATATATAATCTCTCCCTTCAAAGCAATGGAGGAAAGTGTCCCTGATTGGGAGAGGGGGTTAAAGCCGTGAGTGTACTGTACCGTGACGTTTCACATGCCACTGGCTTTTCCTACGTGCCCGTGCCACTGTACATGACAGTTACTGCAATGGCTTTATTGGCATGCCAATGCAAAGGCTTACATGACAGTGGCACATGACGGTGGGTAACCGCCCCTATGTGTTCTGTGACGATCAATATAGTGGCAAGGCTTACATGGCTCGTATGCACTACACTTTTAAAACAAATAACTTAAACCACTTAACATACAGACTCCCTGCATGTCTTTTAGATAATTTCAGCAAAATATGAGGTTTATTTTTATATAACTCTATGTTTTAGGATCATTTACAATTTAGAATACAGTTAGATGTCTTCACATAAACCTGAATGGTGAAATAGTGTATTGTAGAACTATGATTTACTGAACTATTTTGTAAATACTTTGTGTTGTGCATTTGATGTTTAATTTCCTAATGTTTATAATTATGCTATTCAATAAAGGCTTTGCTTTAAGCCATTTCACTCGCTCTCAGTGTTTGTAGCCTATATGTTTAACTTTTATAACTATTGTGCTGCTGCTGTCACTGCTGCAGCTGCTGTTTATTATTATTATATATCCACAATATAATATGTATATATACCCCTAGCGGTACATGACAGTTGCATGCCAATGGAAAGGCCAGTGGCACGTGCCACTGTCACAAGAGCCCCCTAGCGGTGCATGACAGTTACTGCAGTGGCTTGGCTTGCATGACAGTGGCAAAGTGACAGTGTCACTAGCGCCCCCAGTTTTTTTCTTTGTCTTGCATTTGTATATATGTTTACATTAGTATAGTTTTATCGATTTTTTTTGTCGTTCTAGGCAGTTTGACAAATGGGCAAATGATACTAGGACTGTTGACAGTCACTGTTCACCAGACCTAGAATATCTGACTGTAAAATGCAGACTTTTCTTCCTTCATCATGAGTTTTCAGCTGTCCTGATCACTGCAGTGTATATAGCTCCTGATGCTAAAGCTAACTCAGTCCTTAGCCTCTTATACAGAGCCATTAGTACCCAGCTAAATAAATACCCAGAGGCTGTACATATTATAGCAGGGGACTTCAATCATGTGGACTTAAAAGTGGCATTTCCCAAATTTCACCAGCATGTAAAGTGTGCTACACACGGAAAACGTCTACTGGATAAAGTCTACAGCAACATTACACATGGATACAGGGCAATATCATCACCCCACTTAGGACAGTCAGACCACATATCAGTGTTCATGTTACCAACTTACATCCCCCTCAGAAGAAGGGATCCCCCACTTCAAAAACTGTTAAAATATGGCCTAAGGATGCTTCATTAATGCTTCAAGACTGTTTTTATAACACAGACTGGAGTATTTTTGAAACGCAGGACCTAGAAGAGTACACATCATCTGTACTCTCTTACATCAGGCACTGCACCGACACCGTCACGATTGACAAACGCATCCGGGTATATGGCAATCAAAAACCATGGATGACTGGGAAGGTCAGGACACTGCTTAGGAACAGGAACACTGCCTTCAGGTCCCATGATGCATTTTTACAGTGCAGCCAGGGCGAACCTGAAGAGGGGTATCAGACAGGCGAAGCTGGATTACAAGAACAAAATTGAGGACCATCTCCAAAGCAACAGCTCAAAGCAGATGTGGCAGGGAATCCAAAGCATAACTAACTACAAGGCCAGATCCAACACTGTGGTTGGTGATGCGACCATGGCAGAGGAGCTTAACTTTGAAAAAAGATCTCCAGATACAGCTCCAGATACACCATCCAACACCAGCCACGTCTTCACAGTGGGGGAAAATGATGTGAGTCGGGTACTAAGGTCAGTGAACCCCAGGAAAGCAGCAGGACCTGACGGTGTCACTGGCAGAGTGCTGAAAGACTGTGCAAACCAGCTGACGGGGATCTTCACTAAAATATTCAATATGTCCTTATCACAGGCCACCATCAGCAGTTTAAATGACTTTCGGCCAGTGGCACTCACTCCCATAATTATGAAGTGTTTTGAAAAACTGGTCAGAAGTCATATTATTCAAGGACTGCCTCCCTCACTTGATCCCCACCAGTTTGCATACAGGGAAAACAGATCAACGGAGGATGCTATAGCCACAGCTCTCCATATAACCCTGACCCATCTGGAACAGAAAAACAGTTATGCCAGGCTTCTTTTCGTTGACTTCAGTTCGGCTTTTAATATGATCCTCCCAAACACTCTAGTAACAAAATTAAAGAACCTCGGTCTCCTGCCATCTACCTGCCTTTGGATCAAGGACTTTCTCAGTGACCGCTCACAGAGAGTAAAAGTGGGACCTCGCTTTTCCTCAGCACTCAGCCTCAACACTGGTTCCCCACAGGGGTGTGTACTAAGTCCCCTGCTGTACACTCTCTACACACACACGACTGCACCCCCACCCACCCAAGCAACTCCATCATAAAATTTGCAGACGACACTACAGTGGTGGGGCTCATCACAGAGGGAGATTAGTCTGCATACAGAGAGGAGGTGAAAAAACTGACTGCGTGGTGCAGCGATAACAACCTGATCCTGAACACCACAAAAACCAAAGATATAATAGTGGACTTCAGGAGAAATGGCTCCAACCCTCTGCCCATATACATCAATGGGGACAGTGTAGAGACGGTGCATGACTTCAAGTTTTTGGGCTTGTACCTGGATGATGATCTGACCTGGAAGACCAACACCACTGCACTGATCAAGAAGACACAGCAGCGACTTCACTTCCTCAAGGTTCTGAAAAATAATGCCCTATGCAAGGAGCTGCTGGTGGCCTTCTACAGATGCTCTGTTGAAAGTGTACTGACATACTGCATCCCAGTGTGGTTTGCCAGCTGCACTGCCCAGGAAACAACATTGCTCCAGAGGGTCATCAACACAACACAGAATATCATTGGCTGTGTGCTCCTCTCCTTAGAGGAGCTGTACAGATCACGCTGCTGCAAGAAGGCCCATTGCATCCTGAAGGACACATCACACCCAGCATTTCATCTGTTCCAACTGCTACCCTCAGGGAGACGGTACAGAACAATAAAAGCAAAAACGAGCAGACTAAGAAACAGCACATATACCAGGGCTGTTACAATACTAAATGAACACTGAAGGACACACCACTGTTGTACACATTACACTTATCCATGCAACATTAAGTACCTCATCTGTCTACACCACTGTTTATTCTTAACGGTGCAACATTTAATACTCACCTGTGCAATATTATCTTAATTTTTATCTATTTTTTTTTAAGTGTGCAATATATTTTTACTCTCTATAATTGTATTCTTCCACTATGAAAGGATTGCATACAATTTCGTTATACCTTTGGTATAATGACAATAAAGATTCTATTCTATTCTATTTATTAAAAATTACATTGTGTAAACTGTGGCCCTTTTTTGCCTTCCTAAAGGGTTGAAGGGTGGGTTTGCCCAGAGCTCCACAACCTAGAACCACCACGGCTTGTAGTGGCTCACTAAGTAGCATAAAACAGTATATTACATGATTTCCACAAGACTGTAGCTGCTTTTTCAAATATGTGTGAATATTTTCTCATGTTGCTGGTGGTGATTGCTACCAGAGAAACATGCTATTTATTGTTTTCACAAAGAACTTTGTTATTAGCAAATATCAAATAGAAAAATTATTTAAAAAATTATATGGAAAAAATATAATAGCCAAAATCTAAATGAGTACAATTAAATAATTAAATAAAACAACAGTCTACAGTGGACAGTGATGTTTCTGCTGCATATCGGCAGAGTCCCTCGTGTCCTGAGATTATTGTGATAGTCACCTTAAAAGATAATATGACATCAGAAATAGTACAGCTTCATAACTTTATGCATGTGTTAATAATGTTCTTACCTCTGGAAGCAGGACATCACACACCAGATCCAGGTCTGGACAGTCATTACCCAGGCCCAGAGCATTTTTTATTTTGTCTATCAATGAAAGTGTCTTAAACACAACGATTTGATGCATGGCAAAAGCAAGGAATTGTAAATTTTCCTGTTTAGAAGAAAAATGTCTTAAGATTTGTTATAGCTCAAAATCACTACACACACACACACACACACACACTAAATGGAAAACAAACTTTAACATTTAAATATTACATGGGCTAGGGACACCAGAACTTTTGTTGGCCTATGATATGAAACATTAGTTTATATATGCAGTAAAACATTGACACCATAATGAGTAGGACAGCAATAAACAATAAAACTGCTCACGTACAGCGTGTTTGATGCAACAGTCAAACAAATAAACAAAAACAAAACGAACAGTCATGCAATATGAACAGTTAATAGACTATGATCCAAAAATGGCACTTGCTTGACGAATTCAGAAATGCATGGTTAATTTGGTTTTATATACTGTCTCATCAGTTTGTGCTTATTTATCATGCTGCAGTTTTGACTTGTGGACCCATGTAACGTACTCTCGCCCTGTCCACATGTTGTTCTGGATTTGCGGTGAGGTAAACGGCAAAAAGTTATTCAGAGTTGTTCGTTTTGTTTTGTTTGTGCTGTTTATCAAAAAAACGTGGGTCATGTTTTGACAACTCTACAAATGTATCTACTAATTTATCAGCTCCATTTATACCACTTGTTTTAATAAATGCATTCAGTTATTATTATAATCATTATATTATATTAGTAGTCGCACTACTTACACTGAAGTTTGTGGCGTCATCTAAAACGTATTTTACGGTACCCGGCAGAAAGCTGCTCGCGCTTTTAGTAGCTACAGAGATGTTACAGCCTAGCCCTGTGTGTAGAATAATATAAAAATGTTGGACAGTCAGATCTACTCTGTTATTTAAATTAAAAAAAAAAAAAAATCAATGTTTTCATTTAAATCTCTTAACTTTATTTTTATGTAATATTTTTATACATAATAAAAGCTATATTTGTAATCACACCTACCTTCTCATAATTCATTGTGTTTGTACTTTGACATTGTCAATAAAGGAGATGGCAAAGTTATAATTTAAAATTCCATAAAGTATACAAATCAAATGACGCCACTATGTTTTGAGGAACACTTTCCTATGTACTCGTATTGTGACTTTCAAGTGTCCTTACTGTAGGACTTTGTAGTAGCTAATGGGGTGGCACATTCTTGTAAAATATTCAGTTCTGTATGGAGCACAAATTGAAGCCCTAAAAAACATACAAATAAAAAGTCAGATACAGTTTGGATGTCCCTCTGACAGGAAGTGCGAACTCTAAACCCCACTCAACAGGGTGCTACCAACCATAGTTGCCATAGTAACCTGACCTTTATGACCTGACTCCTGTGCTGCCCTAATGAAAGGTAGTGGGATCAAGTTTCACAACATAGAGTTACACAACATGTTAAACTACAGAAGACAAGCTTTCAGTGACCACATAATCCATCGAATCTAAACGGATTTTATTCACTGTAAAGCAGCACAACTCTTGACTTTCCTTCTGGGATTAATAAAGTGATCTGTATATCTATTATTTAATTGTAATACTAGAAAAGCTTTGCTTACTAGCAAAAAATAACATGAAAATAAGTGTTTCATACCAAGTTGATAATGCTGATTGTTAGCTACAGATTACAAAACATTCAAGAGGATTCATAAATAGGTATTATAAATTAAAACTCCTCCTTATACATGCATTTATGATGACATATTCTAAGTGGTATAAAACAACAAAGACCTGTGTATTTTTCATTCCATGACAAACAAATTCTGTTTCATTACATAAAAAAATCAATGGATATCATACCTTGAGTGTGACATGCCTACCTGGCATGAGAATGTTTAAGACTAAAACGAATTTAATCATAATACTTTATATAATATTTTATGGACAATTTGCAGAATAAAATAGGATTTTACCATTCCATTACTCCAAATATTTACAGTAAATATGTCAGAAATCATGAGGACCAGAATCAGTAATATTCAAGAATATAGTGAATATAGTGATTTGATTTGCTTACTTTATTGGACTTCAAAAAGTGAGGTATATAGAATTGAAAAGACATTTTACATATGTTTGCCATTCCATTACTTCAAATTCCTACAATAAAACACTTTAAAAATTATAGCAAGCACACGAGAAAGTGTTGAAAAAAGTATAGTGGTGTGATTTGATAGAAATTTGATTTGTTTATTTTACAGAAGGTTAAATTTTTCCATTTGCATAATTTTGCCATCTAATTTCTTCATATTGCAAAAGTAAATACAAGTCATACCTATGTAGTTGTGATTTTATTTTAATATAGTGAATTTAACTGAAACATATTTTTAATTTTTCTTACTTACTTATATTATGTCTTTAAGCTGGGAAACTCAATGCTCATTTTAAATGAGCTTAGTCATTAGTAGGCTGTAATATTAAGATAGCGGCAGATTACCTTTCAATACATGAAAAAATGTAAATCATCTTTTTTATAGCTATGCAACAACATGTAATCAACCACTACATATAGTCATACATACCATATTGTGTATATATAATAATAATAATCAGCAGCTGCAGCAGTGACAGCAGCAGCACAATAGTTATAAAAGTTAAACATATAGGCTACAAACACTGAGAGCGAGTGAAATGGCTTAAAGCAAAGCCTTTATTGAATAGCATAATTATAAACATTAGGAAATTAAACATCAAATGCACAACACAAAGTATTTACAAATTAGTTCAGTAAATCATATTTCTACAATACACTATTTCACCATTCAGGTTTATGTGAAGACATCTAACTGTATTCTAAATTGTAAATGATCCTAAAACATAGAGTTATATAAAAATAAACCCCATATTTTGCTGAAATGATCTAAAAGACATGCAGGGAGTCTGCATGTTAAGTGGTTTAAGTTATTTGTTTTAAAAGTGTAGTGCATACGAGCCATGTAAGCCTTGCCACTATATTGATCGTCACAGAACACATAGGGGCGGTTACCCACCGTCACGTGCCATGCCATGCCAATGAAGCCATTGCAGTAACTGTCATAGACCGGAAGGGGGCGCGTGCCACTGTCATGTAGGAAAAGCCAGTGGCATGTGAAACGTCACGGTACAGTACACTCATCGGCTTTAACTGCTGCTGCTGATTGGGTTGAAGAAGTTGGCAACCCTATGGTGATGCCACGTTCTTTATACGTGGGTCCTGGTTTGTTTCACCTTCGAGCGTACTCTCCTCGGGTTATACGGGCACTGGAATAAAAGGAAAAGCATTGAAGAGACATTGTTTTACACATATGACAAATAATAAATATGAAGAGAAACAACCAAACAAACAGACAAAAAAGTAAAAATAAAGAAATAAAACACTTTGAGGAAAGGGGAAAAAAATATGTGTATATATATTTATATATATACATATATACATATATATGTATATGGAGGGTATTTATAGAGGATAGATATATATATTATATAGAGATATAGTAGAGAGATATATAGATTATATAGCAGAAGACATATACATATATAGTAGATATTATACACACACTATGACAAGGATTTATATATAGATATATATAGAGATATATATATATATATATTAATATATATATATATATATATATATATATATGCAGGGTTAGACAATGAAAACTGAAACAGCTGTCATTTTTAGTGTGGGAGGTTTTCATTTGCATGGCTAACCTTTGGACCAGTCTGGTGACCAATCTTCATTTAATTGCACATTGCACCAGTAAGAGCAGAGTGTTGAAGGTTCAATTAGCAGTGGGTAAGAGCACAGTTTTTTCTGAAAAATATTGCAATGCACACAACATTAATCGTAACATACCAAAGTTCAGATGGTTTGATGAACATGAAAGTGAAGTTGAACATCTCCCATGGCCTGCACAGTCACCAGTTTATTAGTAAATAGTAAATATTATTGAGCCACTTTGGGGTGTTTTGGAGAAGCGAGTCAGGACTTTTTCCTCCACCAGCATCACGTAGTGACCTGGCCACTATCCTGCAAGAAGAATGGCTTAAAATCCCTCTGACCACTGTGCAGGACTTGAATATGTCATTTCCAAGACGAATTGACGCTGTATTGGCCACAAAAGGAGGCCCTACACCATACTAATAAGTTATTGTGGTCTAAAATGACAGGTGTTTCATTTTCACTGTCTAACCCCTGTATGTGTGTGTATATATATATATATATATATATATATATATATATATATTCACTGCTCAAAAAAATAAATAAACATACATATACATACACACACACACACACACACACACACACACACACACACATATATATATATATATATATATATATATATATATATATCTGTATATATGTATATATGTGTGTGTGTATATATACACATACATAATTTAAGGAAGTAGAGTTGCCTTATTCTGTGTGTGTGTGTGTGTGTGTGTGTGTCAGAGTCAGAGAGGTTTTATTGTCATTTCAGCTACATACAAGTACATATTGAAACGAGACAGCGTTCCTCTAGGACCACGGTGTAACGCGGTACAAAAAGTGCAGGACAATACAAAACAGTGCAAATACAACAATAAATACAAAAAATCCTATAATAAATAACTACAAAATATATTCCTAAGTATCACTAATCTAAACAAGTAATTAGAAGACAGGACTAAGACAAGTGTTAGTACATGTTGATGAATAGATGGTACAATGGTTCGTGAGGTAGTGACGTGTACCTTAGCAGCGTAAAATTGGCAATGCAAATAAGGTGCCTAAAAAGTAAATAAGGTGAAAAAGACAAGTGAGAGTGCAGAAATGCATGTTACACAGTCAATACAGTTTTATAATGTGTGACGGCAGAAAATTCCAGAGGAAATTGTTATTTTACAGAATTGAGGAGTCTAATTGCTTGAGGAATAAACCTGTTACACAGTCTGCTTGTGTTAGTCCGGATGCTGCGGTATCGTCTCCCAGACGGGAGCAGAGTAAAAAGTCCATGTGATGGATGGGTTGGATCATCCACAATGCTGAGAGCTTTGCGGATGCAGCGGGTGTTAAAAATGTCCGTGAGAGATGGAAGAGCGACCCCGATGATCTTTTCAGCTGTCCTCACTACTCGCTGGAGAGTCCTGCGGTCTGACGCAGTACAATTTCTGAACCAGACATTATGCAGCCGCTCAGGATGCTCTCGATTGTTCCTCTGTAGAACGGGGTGAGAATGGGGGGTGGCAAATGAGCTTTCCTCAGTCTTCTCAAAAAGTAGAGACGCTGCTGGGCTTTCTTGGTGATGGAACTGGTGTTGAGGGTCCAGGTGAGATTCTCCTCCAGATGAACACCGAGAAATTTGGTGCTCTTGACGATCTCAACAGATGAGCCGTCGATGTGCAGTGGGGAGTGGTCCCTTAGTGACTTTCTAAAGTCAATGACCATCTCTTTGGTTTTATCCACGTTCAGAGACAGGTTGTTGACTTCGGCACCAGTCCGTTTAGATGTTGTACCCTCCTCTCTGTAACGCTGACTCATAGTTGTTGCTGATGAGTCCCACCACAGTTGTGTCATCTGCAAACTTAACAATGGAATTCGAGCTGTGCATTGCTGTACATGGTGTGCGTAAGCAGAGTAGTAAACAGCAGTGGACTGAGCACACAGCCTTGGGGAGCGCCGGTGCTCAGTGGCTCAGTGTGGTGGTGCTGGAGGTGTTCTTACCAATCCGGACGGACTGAGGTCTCTCAGTCAAGAAGTCCAGGATCCAGTTGTAGAGAGTGGGTGGTTCAGGCCACGCGTGCTCAGCTTTCCAATTAGATGCTGAGGAATAATGGTGTTTGTGTTGAATGCTGAAACTAAGTCTATATGAACAGCATCCTGACGTCGTAGGTGTTCTTTCTGTCCAGGTGTGTAGAAGCCAGGTGAAGGTGAAGTTGCAGTGGATATGGCGTCATCCGTTTGAGCGGTTAGGACGGTATCAAACTGCAGTGGGTCCATGGTGGGAGGCAGTAGGGTCTTAATATGCCTCATGACTAGTTCTCGAAGCAGCTTCAGGATGATAGGCGTGAAGTGCTACAGGACGATAGTCATTGAAGCATGACACAGAATGACTTCTTTGACATGGGTACGATGGTAGTCGTCTTGAGGCACGTTGGAACGAGTGGCGCTTGCTCAGGGAGATGTTGAAGATGTCAGTGAATACATCTGCTAGCTGGTCTGCACATCCTTTGAGCACTTGCCAGAAGGTTGTCCTGGTCCAGAAGCTTTCCGTGGGTTGACTCTGTGTAGAGTTCTCCTCACGTCCGCAGTGGTAAGACGAAGCACCCTGGTCGTCACAAGGGTGGGATCATCTTCCTCGCCAACATGTTGTTCTGTGCCTCGAACCGAGCCGTCGAGGTAGGAAATGAGAAGTCGTTCAAACACATCTAGAAGGGAGTCATTCACTGTCACAGGGTGGGTGGAGTCGTCCTGTAGTGGTGATGGCCTGGATTGCCCTGCCAACAAGCGCCGTGTGTCACCAATCTGTTCTGGAAGTGGCTGTGGATGTTCTGGCCGTGTGCGCGCATTGGCTTCTTTGGAGTGCCCGGGACAATCTGGCTCTCGCCGTTCTCAGAGCCGGACTGGTCGCCGCTGCTTTAAAAGCGGAGTCAGTCTCGGGGCATTTCAGCAGTGCACGCACCTCTGGAGTCATCCGCGGCTTCTGGTTGGGGTCTGGACGTGATGGTTCTAGTGGTAGTGACGTCCTCAATGCATTTTGCTGATTGTAGCCAGCTCACTGAAGTGGTTGTGTACTCCTCTAGATCAGTGTAATTGCCGTATGTTGCAGGCTCTCCCTAATCATTGTCCCAAGTCAGTGCACTCAAAAACAGTCTTGAAGAGCAGAGATGGATCCGTCTGGCCAGGTTTTTCACTGTTTCGTACAGGGTCTGTACCGTCTGGAGAGCGCCTGACGAGGCTTTTGTGTGCTCTGTATGCTGGAATTAGCATAACAGAGGTGTGGTCGAGTACCCGAGGTGGGGGCGGGGCTCTGCCCTGTACGCACCAGCAATGTTCGTGTAAACATTATCCAGCGTGTTTCGCTCCTCTGTAGCAAAGTCCACATGCTGATGGAATTTAGGAAGAACAGACTTGAGATTTGCATGATTAAAATACCCAGCGATAATAAACAGTCCGTCTGGATGAAGGTTCTGCAGTTCGCTGATGGCTTCTGTAAAGATCGCTCAGTGCTTCCTTCGCGTTCGCGCGGGGCGGAAGATACACCGCGACAAATAAGCACGCTGGTGAATTCCCGTGGTAAATAAAAAGGTCTGCATCTAACAACAGCAAATTCCACCATCGGAGAACAGTACGCCACAACAAGCACAGAGTCTTTGCACCATTCGGTGTTAATGTAAACACAAATGCCTCCTCCTCGTGTTTTACCGGACTGAGCTGCATTTCTATCGGCGCGATACGATGCTAGCCCGTCTAGCTGAATGGCACTGTCTGGAATGTTGTCGCTAAGCCATGTTTCAGTGAAAATTAAAACACAACAGTCTCTGTACTCACGTTGGGTAGTTCGCTGAAGTCTGATACAGTCCAGTTTATTCTCCAGAGAGCATGCATTTGCAAGGAATAACGATGGTAGAGCCGGCCGGCTTGGGTTAGCTTTTAGCCTAGCACGGACCCCGGCTCGCTTTCCACGCTTCTGCTTCCTTGAGCACTGCTTGCGGCACCCCCCTCCCCCGGTCACCTGCTTCAGGTAACACAAAAGACCTCAGGTCTGGTTTTCGAAGTAGGCAGAGATCATGCAGAGTTCGCAGCAGATCATCTTGCAGGTTGGTTTCTGACTGTTTTCTCAATTGTAGCAGTGTCTGTCGGTTGTAAACTAAGTCCAAAGTGGTTTCCATACGTTTATAAACAAAACTGTCCTAAACAAACTTACAAACTTTTGCTGAAAACAACAGAAAAAAACACCTTTTTCGACCCCAGAGCGGCCACTGCGTGTTAATGCGCCGCCATCTTGGTCCTTGTGCACCTCTCTGCTCTGGGGGAAGCTAGGACTTCTTGTATCTGCCTGTCTCGATGCTCAGTTTGTGAGCACTGAGTCTGTACCTCGTCAGCATGGTTCTGTGTCTCTGATCAGTCACTGTGCTCAGATACTCTGCTACAGCGTACTGTCGATCTTACTCTGTGCTGCAGTTTCTTTCTTCCAATGAGTGATGTAGTTTTGTGTTTCTTGTGTTATAATTTGGTTTATTCTGATTGATGTGGGCTTCGGCTGGTCCTGAAGTGGTGTGGTGTTAGTGTGGGTTAGTTTATGTCACGCCCGCGATCTGCCCGCCGGCCCACGCCCGCGTTTTAAAACGCTCCTCTTCCCCGACCTTCTGATTAGGTTCACCTGGGTCTCATTTAAACCCTCCTTCTTTCATCCTTCCTTGCTAATTCACTTGGTCCCATACCTCGTCTCTATGCTCGTCCATCTCGTCCTGTCTCCTGATTCTGCTGTTCCTCTTCTCCTCATCATCCTCCCCTTCTTCGTTCGTCTGTCTGGATTATTACTCCGTGTGCTTCTGCATTGCTGGTGTGTTGAATAAATCTCGCTGTTTTCGACTCAGCCATCCACGTTTGTCTCCTCCTTACAAGCCGGCGTTACAGTTGAATTAGCCAACATGGAGGCAGCGGCTGCTGGATCGGCACCATCTGAAGCGGCCTCGTTCGAGTCACAGCTCTCCCACCTTCGTACCCAGCTGGAAGAAGTAGCGAAAGTCGTCACACAGCTTGCGGACAATCAGCGCTCGCTCGGCACGCTGATTTCCATGGTCAGCGAGCTCTCACAACAGGTGTCACAGCTTTCTCCTTCCCCGGCGGCGGCGCTTCTGGCGGCTTCCGTTCCACTTCCCCCCAGCCCTCCGCGGGCCCTGCCCACACGCTCCGCGTATCACATCGCCTTGCCGGAGAAATATGATGGAAATCCAGACTGCTGCGAGGGTTTCCTCCTTCAGTGTGAGTTGTATTTCTCTCATTCACCTCCTGATTCTGATGCTGCTCGTATTGCCCTAGTGATCTCCCTCCTATCTCACCGTGCCTTGGATTGGGCCACCGCCATTTGGTCCCAACAAGGAGAAGAGTCCAGGGATTACCAGCAACTCCTACATGCCTTCCGTTTGGTCTTCCAACACCCTCGTCAAGGTCGTTCTAGTGGAGAGTTACTGCTTCACCTTCAACAGGGACGCCGCTCGGCAGCCGATTACACCCTCGAGTTCCGTACTCTGGCTGCACAGAGCGGCTGGAACAAGGCAGCCCTTCTGACGACTTTCTATCAGGGTCTGCGCCCCGATCTAAGGAGGGAGCTTGCAGGGCATGATCTCAACCTTTCCCTGGAGGAACTCTCTCTCTCGCCATTCAGATGGATCAACTCCTTGGATCACGGCCAGGCCTGTTTCCTTGTCCCAGGCCTCCTCTCCTCGAGCGGAGATTCTTCTCCTCCACCTGAGGCCATGGAACTGGCCGGAACACACCTTCCTGCCGAGGAGCGATGACGCCGCCGTAGCTTGGGCTTGTACTGTTATTGTGGCTCCAACCATCATCAAGGCCCCGACTTCGACCTCGCTCCTTCGCTTACGTCAACAGGTGCATCTGCCGGGGCTTCACCACAGACACCCCGGGTGGGTCATCCCCCCCCTCAGTCCTTCTTTTACTCTGCCAGTTCGCTTGCGTTTGGCTCACGCTGACATTCCTCTGACAGCCCTGATTGACTCCGGCGCGCAGGGGAACTTCATCGCCAACCATGTGGTTACCACCTGGAAGATCCCCTGCACTTCTCTCTCCACCGCTCGGCGGATCACCGCGGTGGACGGAAAACCCCTCGGCTCCAGTCTCCTCACCCGTATCACCGCACCCTTGTGTCTGCACACCAGCGCTACCCATGAGGAGATGATCTCCTTCCCCCTTCTGGCATGCCTGGCTTATCCCATCATCCTGGGGCATCCCTGGCTCCGCCTTCATGACCCACTTATCTCCTGGTCCGCTCGGTAGATCCTTCGATGGTCGCCCTGGTGCCTAGATCACTGCATACGTCACCGAGCTCTCCAGCTCAACTTCCTTCCGCTGTCCTCAGAACCCACTCTCCCTCACAACGTACCACCAGTCTACCAGGACCTGGCCCCGGTCTTCGGCCAAAGGTTTACCTACCAGCCTGCCACCACATCGCTCCTATGACTGTGCGATAGACCTGGTTCCCGACGCACCCCAACCTAAAGCCCGGCTCTTCCTGCTCTCACCGTCTGAAGAGAAAGCTATGCGGGATTACATCGCCGAATATCTCCGCTTGGCCTTCATTCGTCCGTCCACCTCGCCAGTGTCTGCAGGTTTTTTCTTTGTAACCAAGCAGGACTCAACACTTCGTCCGTGTATAGATTACCGAGAGCTCAACCGCATCACCAAGAAATACACCTACCCTCTTCCTCTCGTGCCCTCATCTTTGGAACAGCTTCGGTCCGCTCACTGGTATAAAAAGCTGGATCTCCGTAACGCCTACAACCTCATCCGCGTCAGGGAGGGGAACGAATGGAAGACGGCATTCAGTACTACCTCCGGTCACTACGAATACCTGGTAATGCCGTTCGGCTTGGCCAACGCCCTGCTGTCTTTCAGGCTTTCATCAATGATGTCCTCCGGGACATGCTGGGTCACTTCGTCATCATTTACCTGGACGACATCCTGGTTTACTCCTCGGACCTTGACACACATATCGCCCATGTTCGACAGGTTCTCGAAAGGTTGCAGTCCCACCATCTCCAAGTCAAGGCCAAGAAGTGCGAGTTCCACACTCAATCAGTGCACTATCTTGGCTACATCATCTCTCCCTCTGGGATAGCTATGGATGACTCCAAGGTGTCTGTCATCCTCTCTTGGCCAACTCCCAAGACCATCAAAGACCTGCAACGATTCCTGGGCTTCTCTAATTTCTACCGCCGCTTCATTAGGAACTACAGCCGGACTGTTTCGCCTCTCACATCTCTTCTATGGGGCAATCCTTGTTCCCTCCGGTGGTCCCCCGAGGCAGAAATGTCCTTTGCGGCCCTCAAATCGGCCTTTTCCCAGGCGCCGGTTCTGGGTCACCCCGACATGTGGAAGTGGACGCATCTTCTGTTGGAATAGGGGCCGTCCTGTCTCAGCGTCTAGGCAATCCACTGAAGCTGCACCCTGTTGCCTTCTACTCCCATAAACTCCCACCCGCCGAACGGAACTACGACGTGGGGGATCGCGAACTTCTGGCCATTAAGTTGGCCCTGGAAGAGTGGCGGCATTGGCTAGAGGGTGCCCCGCTTCTGTTCAGCGTCTTCACCGACCACAAGAATTTTGAGTACCTGCGTACGGCCAAGCACCTCAATGCCCGCCAAGCTCGCTGGTCTCTCTTTTTCTCACGATTCCATTTCACCATCTCCTACCGGCCTGGTTCCAAAAACACCAAAGCCGACGCACTCTCTCGGAGCATGGACCTCACCTTAGAAGCCCCAGAGGCTCCCGCACCTATCCTTCCGGCCTCCTGTGTGGTCGGGGCCATCCAGTGGGATTTCGAACAAGAACTGGACAGACTGCTCTCCCAGATGCGCACTCCTTCTGGTTGCCCTGCTGGTAAGAAGTTTATTTCTCCTGCTCTCCGTGATTGTCTCATCACCTGGGCACACGTCTCCCTCAGTGTTGTGCGTGAACGAGTTCAAAAGTTCATTTTTTCGTGAACGTTGAACTGAACGCAACACATTTTTTAATAAAGAACTTGAACGTGAATTAGTTCACATTGTGTCATGAACGGCAGACATCACTGTAAATGAATGTTGGAGTGACATCTGTTTTCTCTTTTGAAACGCAACGAGAGAAAGTTCCTCCCTCCTGTATTCTCGCTGGTGCAGCTTAAATCATGTATCACCAGACAGAAATGGTTTTGACATTGTGTGCGCAATGCATTGCGAGCAACGTAGTGTCCGGCTGAGACTAGTTAACATACTGGCTAGTTAATAACATACTGGCTTCCGCACGACGTTACCCGTGATGAATTGCAGCAGAGCGGGGTAGGCATAGCAACGCCGCGTACACAATTGTAGTGTCATGAGCAAATGTCTACAATGAGCAGTTTCAAAGAACGTATAGTGATTTCTAGCTTGTAGTTTGAAAAAAGTATTTATTTGAATATCTCACGAAAAAAAGTAAAATGAACTGAACTTTGAACTAGTTCAGAATTAAAATTGTGAACTTTGAACGTGAACTGTTCACTTTGAGCATGTATGAACTGAACTTGAACTAGTTCAGAAAAGCTGTGAACTGGCACAACACTGGTCTCCCTTTCTCAGGACACCCAGGTGAGACCTGAACCTATCAGCTTCTGGCGACTCGTTACTGGTGGAAGGCCATGCGCAAGGACATTCATCATTTCGTGGCGTCCATTCCAGTGTGTGCAAGAGGCACGCCGACAGGCATCGGCGCCCCGCTCCCGTTTATTGCCCGGGGGATAGAGTCTGGTTGTCTACGAAGGATCTACGCAGGACGCAGGGAAGTACCCCGCTCTTTCCCCGTTACCTGGGTCCATTTAAGATTACTAAGCAGATCAATCCAGTCACTTTCAGGCTTGCCTTGCCTTCCCATTTACGGGTCCACCTGTCCTATCATGTCTCGCTCCTCAAACCCTGGGTTCCCGGTCCACTGGCCGACACCTCTCCATCGGACCAGCCGCCGCCGGCGGAGGTGGAGGGCTCTTCTACCTACTCAATTCGTCGTCTCTTGGACTCCCGTCGGCGTGCTTCTCGCCTCCAATATCTGGTTGACTGGGAGGGTTATGGTCCCGAGGACCGCTGCTGGGTTGATGCCAAGGACGTTCTGGACCCTCTCCTCATCCAGGAGTTTCACGCTGCTCACCCCGACCGTCCTTCCTTCCTTGCTAATTCACTTGGTCCCATACCTCGTCTCTATGCTTGTTCATCTCGTCCTGTCTCCTGATTCTGCTGTTCCTGTTCTCCTCATCATCCTCCCCTTCTTCGTTCGTCTGTCTGGATTATTACTCCGTGTGCTTCTGCATTGCTGGTGTGTTGAATAAATCTTGATGCTTTCGACTCAGCCATCCGCATTTGTCTCCTCCTTACAAGCCGGCGTTACAGTTTAAAGTTAATGTGGGGTTGTGGGTTGAGGTTCAGGACCAGTTCTGTGAGGGGACTTGTCCAGCTCTTGGTATTGCAGGGCTTTAAAATGGTAAGAATCTGGATTGCTGCTTCTTAAATGTAGCCAGTACAGTGGGGCAAAAAGTATTTAGTCAGCCACTGATTGTGCAAGTTCTCCTACTTAGAAAAATGAGAGAGGTCTGTAATTTTCATCATAGGTACACTTCAACTTTGAGAGACAAAATGAGAAAAAAAAATCCAGGAAATGACATTGTAGCATTTTTTAAGAATTTAACTGTAAATGATGGTGAAAAATAAGTATTTGGTCACCCACAAACAAGCAAGATTTCTGGCTCTCACAAACCTGTAACTTCTTCTTTAAGAAGCTCTTCTGTCCTCCACTGGTTACCTGTATTAATGGCACCTGTTTGACCTCTTTTGTTGCCAATTTTTATGCCACATTTGTTGTTTGTGTAGATGGATTTTATGATGTCATATGTTTTATCTACGAAACAAGCAAAGATTTGATATTTCTTTTGGTTTACATATAGGTCAATTAATGTGTGTAGGGTGTAAATATGATCTGTGGTGCAGTGATTTGGTATAAATCCAATTGGACTTCTACTCAGGACACTGTGTTCCATAAGGAAGCTGATCATTCTGGAGGTGATAATGCTACAGAAGAGCTTCCTCAGGTTACGGCTCACACAGATGCCCTGGTAGTTGTTAGGCCGAATCTGTCTCCACTCTTGAAAATGGGTGTGATGAGACCTTGAGTCCAGGTGTCAGGGAAATAACCTACACTCAGAATCATGTTAAACACTTTGAGAAGGGACAGCTGAAAGTTCTGGCTTGTGTTCTTTATCATTTCATTCAGAATGCCATCAGGTCCACTGGCTTTGTTTGGTTTGAGAGTTTTTAATTTAGCTTTAAGTTCCTGCTCTGTTATCTGGTAGTCTAGAGGGTTCTGGGAGTCTTTAATAGCCAATTCTAATTTGTTTAGCATTTCAATTATAGATTTTTGTTCATGACCTGAATTTACGTTTGATTGTTTATAAAGTGATTTAAAATGATTAGTCCAAATATCCCCATTCTGTATAGCCAGCTCCTCTGGTGTCTGCTTTTTAAGGTTACCCCAGTGCTCCCAGAAGGTGTTTGTGTTTATGGAGTCTTCAATCAGTTTTAAGTGTGCTCTTGTGTATTGAGTTTTTTTATTCTGTAGGTTTATACATTTCTAAAGTGTCACAGTATTGAAGGCGTAGATCTGTGTTTTTTTGGGTCTCTGTGCTTTTGGTTAGACAAGTTCCTTAACTCTTTCCTAAGCTGTTGGCATTCTTGATCAAACCATTTGTTATCTTTGGTTTATATAATTTGTTTTTCATTTGTTTCAGTTTGCAAATTTGTGCAGTTTAGGTAAAAATGAAGGCAGTGGACATTGAGGTTTGGGTGGTGTGCCAGATGTACATTGGCCATTAATGCACATCCCCTAGATACTGCCGTGTTAACTCTCTGTATGGTGTCTGGGTGAAGATCTCTCCGTGGTAATATGGTGGAGATTACAATCTTTGAGGATGGGAACCTCGTTGTTGCGGTTGTGCTACTCTCTTTAATGAATCTGACACTTTGTCCTGCTGTGTCCTGAGATCATTTGTGCCTGTATGTATAATGATGTGGCTCGGCTCACCTGTATTGTTTTTTGTGAGGAGGCTTAGTGCGTCGTCTGTTCTGGGGCACCAAGTCAAGTCAAGTCAGATCTACATTTACATTTACATTTATGTCACTTAGCAGACACCCTTATCCAGAGCGACTTACAAATGATACAGTCTGACAATCCAAGCAACTGTAGGTTAAGGGTCTTGCTCAAGGACCCAACAGTGGCAGCTTGGAAGAGGTGGGATTTGAACCCTGGACCTTCTGGTCCATAATCCAGTACCTTACCCGCTAGGCTACCACAGTCCTATTTATATAGCGCTTTTTACAATGGAGCATTGTCTCAAAGCAACTTTACAAGTTTAGATTATCTCCTAAAATATACGTCCAATCCCAAATTGAGCAAGCCTTGGGCGACAGTGGCAAGGAAAAACTCCCTGAGTGTTATAGGAAGAGGACCAAGACTCAAAACAGGACCCAACTTCCTTGGGCGGCATAGATGCTAAATCTAAGAACGAAACTAAAGTCATGGAGTCATAGTTCAAATAAAATGTGAAATATGCACATCGGCATTAAGTGGCCTGGGTATGATGGGACTGGAGCTGATGACGGAAGCAGCTTGAGTGAAGCTGCAGCAGATGAACATCATGTGTGGGGCTGGAACTGGTACCGGAACACAGCTCAGAGAGAAAACAGAAAATGTAATTAGTTATTGATTAAGAGCACAGTGTCTATTAACAATCACTGATACCATGTGTAGCATGAGACCCCGGCAGCATTAGCTATAGCAGCATAGCTAGAAAGAGGAGAACTGGTAGGTAGCACAGCCAAGAGGGATCACATGGGACATCGGCAACCCCACGGGAGGCAGAAGACAGGAACCCAACATCTCTGATCACCATAAGACTCTTTGGCTATGAACCCCCAGCTCTGCCCTTAGTCTAAGGCAAGGATGCACGAGTCAAGATCACAAGGACGGAAGCCCGGTTCAGCCAGATCGCCCACTCGACACACCCGGCTAACGGACAAGGCAGGCAGGCCAGACATGACTCCAGACTCCGGCCCCAGTGACCCAAGCCATGTATTCTGGTCTAAATCTAGTCAAAAGCCTGTGTAAATAGGTATGTCTTTAGCCTAGACTTAAAACTTTGGAGAGTGTCTGAGGCTCGAACGAAAGTGGGAAGTTTATGTCATAGTTGGGGGGCCATGTATGAGAAAGCCTTTCCCCCTGCTGTGACTTTTTTAATTCTAGGAACTAAAAGAAATCCTGTAAAAGGAACTAGGAACTAAAAGAAGTCCTGTACCCTCGACACTCCCGGCTAACGGACAAGGCAGGCAGGCCAGACATGACTCCAGCCCCAGTGACCCGAGCCATGCATCCTGGTCTAAATCTAATCAAAAGCCTGTGTAAATAGGTATGTCTTTAGCCTAGACTAATCTCGAACTAAAGTGGGAAGTTTATTCCATAGTTGAGGGGGGGGCATGTATGAGAAAGCCTTTCCCCCGGCTGTGACTTTTTTAATTCTAGGAACTAAAAGAAGTCCTGCACCCTGCGAACGAAGTAGACGAGTTGGATTGTAAAACTCTAAGAGGTCACTCAGATAATGTGGGGCCAGGCCATGTAGAGCTTTATAAGTTATAATAAGTATTTTGTAATCAATGCAGAATTTGACTGGTAACCAGTGCAATTACATTTACATTTACAGCATTTAGCAGACGCCCTTATCCAGAGCGACTTACAAAAGTGCTTTGTAATCTTCCTAGGAGATAGAACCTCATATTAGTACAAGTAAACAATAGCTCAAGTACACAATCCAACTACAACCTGCTCATATCTGGTGTAGAGAATTGTTGTTTTTTTTGTTTTTTTTTAATTGGAGGATATGCAGTTTGATTCACTCAAGTGGTGGGTGAAGAGGTGGGTCTTTAGTTGACTCTTGAAGACAGCAAAAGACTCACCCATACGGACATCCAGTGGAAGTTCATTCCACCACCAAGTGTCACCACCACCACCAAGTGTCATCACATTTGTGTGAGTAAGTTTTTGTTGGACTGTTTGTATTTTTGTATTAGTTAAGTGCATCTGCCATTTGGTACTACCTTAATAAGTTTCAGGCAGGTATTTTTGACTGTTTTTAGTACTGCCAGTAGGTGGCAGTGTAGCGTTGGCTAATCGGTGACAAGCTGTGGCAGCCTCCATTTTCCCCTCAGACCAGAGGGGCATTCGTGAAGGCAAGCCATGGTCTCTGTCACATGTTTTTATCCCTGCATTCCAGGTCTCACGCCTGGGACCTGTAACATAATTTTGGAGGCACCGCTGGGATCAGCATTATGCTGGTGATGCTGGTCTACAAATCAACGAACCCTAAGACGAGTGCTGGTGAGGAGGCGATCGAGTAGACGCTGACGGATTCAATAGCGGGTAGTGGTCAAGGAAGCGGGTGAGCAGTGTTCGTGAGCAGCGGAGTGCGTGCAACATGGAGAAAGAGAGAAAGGAACTGGAATGGAAGATTCGGAAAAGTCTACACACCTTGACGATTGACGAACTCTTCAAAGTCATTCAGTCCATCACAGAGGTACCCGAGTTGGAACACAAGACAGTAGATCTAGACGACGAGGAAGGGTGCGTCGAACACATCTGTGCCTATATTCAGTGTCAAACTTTGCTTGATCTAGAGGACAAGGGGTCTTCACAGCTGCTAATGCTAAAAGATGCTGTTGATGAGCTTATGCAGTGCCGTACATCTACTGTAGTGGGTCCACCTGTGGGTTCTGAGGTGACAATAAATATGCCAGAGCAGGTCCAATCGCACACAGTCCAAATTAGCCGCACGCCAGTGCATTCACCTGCAAAAGTAGGACATGCCACTAGTGAACGGTTACCAGTGACAGCCACTAGTTCCAGCACTCACACACATGAATACCAGCAGTTGTTGACTAGTTTTGAAGAATTAGGTAGAAAGCTAGCAATGTATAAAGTATCTTCTCCCAGTTTTGAACTCAGCCGACAGCCACACACAGAGCAATCTGGTAGTACACCACCTACCCTGATCAATGAACCTCCTTTACTCCACAAACCTGAAGCGGTAGTTTCAGTCAGAGATCTGTCATTTCTACAACTTAGAGAGTTTAAAGTTCATGGGGGGCAGGTAGGTGACACTACATCTGACATTAGCTACAGCAGTGTGTCCAAACAAATTGATGAAGGACTTAAAGCAAACCACACTGAAAGTGAGATAATCCAAGGTGTGCTTCGCATCGTAAAACCAGGACAGTTCAAAGACATGCTGATAAATAAAGCAGATTTGACTGTGGCAGAGTTTAAAAGTTTTCTCCAGTCACACTTGGGTGAAAAGAGCAGTACTAAGCTGTTCCAAGAGCTCATGAGCACCAGGCAATATGAACATGAAACACCACAGCAGTTTCTATATCGACTCATTGGTTTGAAGCAAAAAGTGATGTTTGTATTCAGACAGGCTAACACGGACATTGAGTATGAGCCACAGAACATCCAGAATGTGTTCCTCCGTACGATCTATCAAGGCATCACCCCAAAATACAGTGATGTAAGTAAAGCCGTTGCTGTCTGATCCTACTGTCTCAGATGAAATGTTGTTGAGATGCATAATCAAAGCAATGAGCGATGAAAGTGAGAGGCAGCGTAGACTGGGTCAGGCTCCACGTCAAAAAGTAACCATAGCTCGCAGTGCTCAACTTGAGTCTGTAACAGAAAACAAAGTGGAGAGAATTCCTAGTACTACAGAAAAAAACAAACGAAGAGTCTACAAGAACTGGGTGCTCAAGTGGAAGCTCTAACAAATGCTACAGAGGTCATGAAACAAGCCAGATGTACAGAAATGTCTTGTAAGTGTACAGCGGGCAAGACCTTGCCACTACAGACGAGAAGGAGTTACAGGTGCCTTAAATGTACAGAACAGGACGTCACCAGCTGCACTCACTGTTTTGCATGTGGGGAGGAGGGTCACAGGACTGTGGGATGTTTAAAGATGCAGGCAAGAAGAGAAAAACGTTCCCAGGCCTGGCCACAGACCAAATCACACCAGCAGAAACAGACAGAGTCCAGTCAACTTGAACTAAATCATGCCAGTGCCAGCAGTACAGCCTTATACCATGTGTCCGATGTGGCCAATTCTCCAGATGACAAGGTTGCTGAGTTGGTGGGTAGTAAGTGCTACATGAATGGATATGCTGCCAGTGTTCTACTAGATACAGGAGCACAAGTGAGTATCCTGGATCGTAGTTGGAGGCAGGCGTATTTACCTGATCACACTGTTAAACCACTCAGTGAGCTTATGGGCACCAAACCTCTCAATGTTCTGGCGGTAAATGGAGACACAGTTCCCTTTGATGGTTGGGTTGAGGTCACAATGAATCTGCCTGGCAATAGTGACCCCAATTTGTCAATACAAGTGCCATTTCTTGTGGGCAGCATGCCATTGGAACGCCCAGTCCTCGGATTCAATGTAATAGAGCAGCTGATAAAGGGGCAACAGAGTGGAGCAAAGATCCTGGCCACAATTGCTAACCTGTTGAGTGGAGCAATGGAAATAGAAGATGACAAGGCTAATGCAATCATAAACTTTATTCAGACACAGAGAACTGACAGGGTAGTCCCTGCCCTGGTAAAAGTGGGTCAGCAGGATATTGTCATTCGGGCAGGCCAAGTAGCTCATGTCAAATGTAAGCTACCAGATACCCTTCAGTCTCCAATCTCAGTAGTGTTGTTTGAGCCAAGTCAAGAGAGCGTACAACTTGAGAAGCTGGATGTTGGAGATGGATTAATTGAGGTCTGCCATGCAAAAGAGTTCATTTGTCCATGTTCCTATAGGAAATCACAATAAGCATGATGTCACACTGCCCCGACGAACGGCACTCGGACGTGTTCAGCCCATAGCAGGTATAGTGCACACAAACCACCCAGAGCCAGCCAAACAGATGTCTATTCCTGAAGTGAGCATCCCAATAGCTGAACCCATTCCTGCGGTTCATCCAAAAGAGTTGGGGAGCCGATGGAACCCTCCAGTTGACATAAGCCACCTCACTGTGGAGCAACAAAGTATATTAAGGGAAATGCTGTTTGAGGAGTCCAACGAGTTTGCCTTGGATGACAATGATATGGGTTGTATTCCTAGTCTGCAGCTCTCCATCACTTTAAAGGATGACATCCCAGCGTCCCTACACATCCATTCCAAAGCCACTTAATCAGGAGGTAAAGCAGTACATCCAAGATCTTCTAGCACGTGGCTGGATAGTGAAATCTAAGTCCCCTTATTCGGCACCTGTTGTGTGTGTAAGGAAGAAAGATAGCACGCTCCGGCTGTGCACTGATTACCGGCCCCTCAATCAGAAAACTGTTCCTAATAGGCACCCTCTTCCCCGGATTCAGGATCTCCTCGATACCCTTGGTGGGTACTCCTGGTTCTCAATCCTTGACCAGGGAAAAGCATACCATCAGGGATTCATGGCCGAGGGGTCTCGTCACCTGACAGCCTTCATCACCCCATGGGGCCTACATGAGTGGGTGAGGATTCCCTTCGGTCTGACTAATGCTCCAGCTGCGTTTCAGAGGAGTATGGAGGAGATGCTTGACGAGCTCCGGGATGAATGCTGCATCCCTTATTTAGATGATGTACTCTGTTATGCTCGGACATTTAAAGATCATGTTGAAGTTCTGAGGAAGGTCCTGAAGGCTTTGCAGAGACATGGTGTGAAACTGAGACCCACAAAGTGCGAGCTATTCAAGCGAGAGGTCAGATATGTTGGACGACTGGTATCGGCTGAAGGTGTTCGCATTGACCCCAAAGATATTGAAGCTGTTACAGCCTTGCAAGATAGGACACCTACTACGGTTGGCGAAGTACGAAGACTTCTGGGCTTCCTCAGCTATTACCATGCATACATACCCCACTTGCTGGTCCATTGTATGAACTGGTACATGTGGAAAATGGAAAAGTGGCTGCACAACTAAGTAAGTCGAGGCATGAAACCAAAAAGAGTGCTCAGTTACCCTCAAGGACCCCGATTGAATGGACTGATGAGCACCAGAAAGTTTTGGAGAGACTGATCAACACTCTAGTAAATCCTCCTGTGCTTGCCTACCCAGACTTCAGTCTCCCATTTACGCTCCACACCGACGCCTCCGAGAGAGAGCTTGGGGCAGTCCTATACCAGCGGCAGGGTGTGAAGATGAGAGTTATTGGGTATGGTTCGAGAACGCTGACTCCAGCAGAGAAGAACTACAGGCTTCATTCCAGGAAGCTTGAGTTCCTAGCCTTAAAGTGGGCTATCAGTGATAAGTTTCGGGATTATTTGTCCTACGCCTCGCATTTCACAGTGTACACCGACAATAATCCTCTAACTTACGTCCTAAGCACTGCCAAGTTGAATGCTGCGGGCCACAGGTGGATTGGTGAACTGTCTGATTTTAGATTCAACATTAAGTATCGACCAGGCAAAGTGAATGTGGATGCGGACACATTGTCGCGATGCCCTCTTGACGTAGACAGATTTGTTACTGAGTACACAGAGGAATTGACAAGAGAAGCTGTCAGTGCTATATGGGAAGGTGGCGAGGCTGCAAAGAACCAAGATGTTGCATGGGTTGCAGCACTGAACCTGTCCACAAGTGAAGTGACTCACTTGAACAGAGCAACATGAACCTTCTGTCTGAAATTGATCATGATGAGCTAGTGAAAGCCCAACGGTCAGATCTAGTTGTTGGCCCAGTAATAGAGCTGAAAGAAAAGAGCAAAGTACTGACTAATGAGATGAAACAAGGTGTGGGTGGTGCATCCAAACGGCTGACACATGAATGGAGCAAATTGTGTCTTGAGAATGGTCTTTTATATCGCAGAACCAGGCATAGACTCCAGCTCGTACTTCCTGCCCAGTACAAGCAGGAAGTCCTGCAACACTTGCATGACAAAATGGGCCATGTGGGCACAGAAAGAGTCCTTAACTTGGCCAGAGAACGTTTTTATTGGCCGTTTATGAAAAACGAAATAGAAGCCTATGTGACCAGATTCTGCCATTGCGTAAAACAAAAGAATCCAGTCACTCATGTAAGAGCACCTATGGGTAGCATTATCACCACCTCACCCTTTGAACTTGTGTCCATTGACTTCTTGCACCTTGAGCCGAGCAAGGGTGGCTTTGAGTATGCACTTGTTGTAGTTGATCACTTCACAAGGTTCGCACAGGTGTATGCAATCAAGGATAAATCCGCAAAGACAGCTGCGGAACGGATCTTCAATGATTTTATTCTCAGATTTGGGTTTCCTAACAGGTTGCACCACGATCAAGGTCGTGAGTTCGAAAATGAACTGTTCCGAACTTTGCAAAAGTTAGCAGGTGTGGGGCACTCGAGGACCAGTGTGTATCATCCCCAGGGCAACCCAGCTGAAAGGTTCAACAGAACCCTGCTACAAATGCTGAGAACACTTGAGGAGACAGAGAAAACCCGATGGAGGGAACATCTGCCGCAAATTGTACACGCCTATAACTGCACCCGGCATGAAGCAACTGGGTTTTCACCATTCTTCCTGTTGTACGGCTGGCATCCCCGTCTCCCAGTCGACATATTGTTCCGTCTAGGGGTAGATGAAGATGTTCAGACACCGAAGAGTTATGCTGAGAAATGGAGAAAGAGAATGACCGAGGCTTACCGCATAGCATCTGAAAATGGGAAGCGATCCAGTGCACGCGGGAAAAAGTACTACGACCGACATCTGAAGGGAGTACTGTTACAACCAGGAGACCGTGTATTGGTACGGAACCTGTGTGAGAGAGGAGGTCCCGGGAAGTTAAGATCGTATTGGGAGAAGACCATTCATGTGGTGAAAGAACAAGTCCACGACAATCCTGTATACAAAGTAACCCCTGAAAATGATGAATCAAAAACACGTATCTTAAATCGAAACTTGCTGCACTTGGTTAATGACTTACCTGTAGACCTGCCCTTAACTCCAGAAACACCTGTCTGAAAAGAGAAGTCGAAAAAACAAACAAAGCCTGAGACTTCAAAAAAAATCCACCTCAAGCAGTGAGACCGATGACGACGAGAGACCACCTATTGGTTGAGAATACCACTGAGAAATTAGCAAATTGTACCAGATAGGATACCTACCTGTGACAACCCAAGACATCATGTACCTATCTGCTCTCAACCAAAGACTCCAGTCCAATTAAAACCTGTGGGAGAAACCAAGAGAAAAAACAGTACTGACCAGCATTTCTGATGGAAACGCCGTCTGCGATGAACCTGTAAGAGAGAAAGAGCCGAACCGAAGGGCGATACCGGTTGAGGAAGCTGAGAGAGTGGATTATGCTGTTGGAGAAAGTGAAGCAGAAGACTTTCAAGCAGACCCAAGAGTGTCGGAAGATGAGAAGGAAACTGAGCCAGAGGGTGACCTTGCGATGGACTAGTTATTCCCCTAGTACTCCAACCCCCAATACAGACATTCAGTCTCCACCAGTTAGGAGATCTACATGGCCTAAAAGGCCAACACACAGGTTTACCTACCCTACATTGGGCACGCCTGAATTTAGGCCGCACACACACCTTAGTACCCTAGGAGTTGCTGGGGACACACTTACACCAGTTTGGGGAATTCCACCCTTTTACATTCCCTACACATACCCAACCATTCACCCCACTTCAGTCCCACCCTATGCCATGTCTATGGTAGTTTATTGAAGAGGTATGTAAATGTGAATAGTTAAATGGCTAATCTGGAAAAAGGGAAGAATGTGTTGTGTATCTGTTTTGGTAATGTCAGGAGCCATTTAATTTTGTCCGGGAGCGTGTGACGCCCCCAAAGTGTCATCACATTTGTGTGAGTAAGTTTTTGTTGGACTGTTTGTATTTTGTATTAGTTAAGTGCATCTGCCATTTGGTACTACCTTAATAAGTTTCAGGCAGGTATTTTTGACTGTTTTTAGTACTGCCAGTAGGTGGCAGTGTAGCGTTGGCTAATCGGTGACAAGCTGTGGCAGCCTCCATTTTCCCCTCAGACCAGAGAGGCATTCGTAACGGCAAGCCATGGTCTCTGTCACATGTTTTCAACCCTGCATTCCAGGTCTCACGCCTGGGACCTGTAACACTTGTCTTCCTTTAATCTTACGTGGAGGCTCCAGTCGGGCCAAGCTCGTATAAGCTCGGGTGCGAGGTACAGAACGTGGTTTGATCAGAACTCTTAGGTAAGATGGCGCTGTTCCATTCTTGGCTTTGTAGGTGAGTGTCAAGGTTGCAGCTACAGGGAGCCAATGAAGTGAGCGCAGTAGTGGGGTGACATGAGAAAACTTGGGAAGATTGAAAACCAGATGAGCCGCTGCATTCTGAATCAGTTGCAGGGGTCTGATTGCACGCATTGGAAGACCAGCCAGAAGAGCATTGCAGTAGTCTAGTTTTGTTATAACAAGAGACTGGACAAGCACTTGGGTGGCTTCTCTGGAAAGGAAGGGTCGGATTCTCCTGATATTGTAGAGAAGGTACCTGCATGACTGGGTCAGTTTGGAAATATG
>JAJAGP010005594.1:0-31290 GCA_025084515.1 Ancistrus triradiatus
GTTTCATGCATCCCAGCTCATACCTGTCCTATGTCAGACCCGTGCTCCCCCCAGTCAACTACCATGTGTCATCCAGAGATCCCCGGCATACCCCCCGTACGCTGGCTCCTTGACTCCCATCGCGTGCAGGGAAGTACCCGGTATCTGGTCAACTGGGAGGGGTATGGTCCGGAGGAACGCTCCTGGGTCCCCATGCGGCACATTTTGGATCCGGAACTTATCCGGGAATTCCGGAGGAATCGGGCCGCAGGCCTGGGGACATCTGGAGCCATCCCTCGAGGGGGGGTACTATTTCGGCGCGTGCATCTGATGCCAGAGGGCAGACGCAGCAATCGCTCGGCTACAAATAACGCCAACTAAACGCCGGCTGGCAGCACACTATCATCTCACTAGCCTGGCTGTTAGTACTACTTGCCATGGTTGTTTGGCATTTCATCTCGGTCGTCCCCAGTTAGGGCAAAAAGGTACGACTACTCCTGCAAAGAAGGCTGGCTGAGTAGAGTCTAGAGGCTCGAGGTGACTCGCTAGGGCTTTAGATAGGAAGGGACAGATTGCATCGCCACTGACCTCTCTATTCGGCCCTCCCTCACTCGCTCGGTTGCTTCCTTTCCCCTGGTGGCTCTTTGTCTTTCCCCGCAGTTCCAGATCTTTGTCTTTGGGACTGCGCTCCGCTCCCTCCTGACGGTCAAGTCTTTTCTCCTCATGGACCCAACCAAAGTCGAGGCAGTTCAGCAGCTGTGTAGATTCCTAATTGTAATGCCGGTGTTTTGTCTAATGCTTTGACAACCTCACTGCACTGCTCCGCCACCTTACTGTGAAGGTCATGATGGTTCCCATCACCTCTTTTGTAGTGGACACCAATGGCAGTAACAATGGCAAAGTGGTGATCCAGTCACAGATGCAGCATGATAGCAAGCAAGTACAGTGGTACTTCTGTTCTCATCACTTTGTTTGAGAATTTATTTCAGAAGCCTTGTTGAGAACCGACATTCCCATAATGAATAATGTAATTTGAATGAATCCATTCCAGACCCCCAGAAAATCCACACTGTATAACTATATAGCTACCTGCAGCCTGTGTTCTGGAGCATTCGATTCCAGTTTTGCTTTCGATTGGCTCTAATAAACTAACCTCCTTAGGACCCATGGAGACTTATTTGTACTATGAATTTAGTACTGTAGATATATAAATAAAGAAAAACACAATAAACACAGCGGAGACCTTCTCTGAGCAAAGGCTGTTGTGAACTGAATCACTGAATCACTGTGAACTGAACTGTGAATCATAAATCGAGTTTCACCTGAAACGAGTCGCACAGCTTGAGTCAGACAAGTTTAAGCAAGTGTGCCAAATACCAAGCAAACATCAAGAAACGAGACAAATTTTGCTAGTCAAAATGCATCAAGAACCGAATTTGATGAGTTCTGAGGTGGTCGAGAACCGAAGTACCACTGTAATTGCTAAGTTTAGTAGACGTCTCTCAAATATTGCCTCACGTTAAACTTAAGTACTTCATGTCCTATCTGTTCAGCTTCGCATTCATACTTTACAAGAATCATTCAATAACATGGCTGATATGATTCCATGACACAGAAGGGCAGATTGTCTGATGAATCTCTGGGATGCAGTCTTTCCAGTTCTCTATACATCATAGACCTGGGAAACTGCACGCTTAATGCCGACGCTTTGTTATGGCACTCATGCACGGAGGTGCACTGCCAGCATTGCGAGCTGTTATTTCTGTGTGCTTAAAGTTAAGTTACCATGACCAAAACATTTGTTTTAGTTACTGTCCCTCCCACCTCTCATTAAACAGCCTAGGGACTGCTTGTAGTTCTTTTTAGAACTCCTTTTTGTGATAACTGAACTTCACAATGTGTCCTTCTTCCATGGTACAGTTTATGCTTGCATTCATTATGACTTTATGTATTTTAACCCTGTCTACAGGGGGCACTGCAGGCGTGTGTCTACTCTGAAAACTGTAGCGCTGTTACCTGAAAGAGTTTCAGAACTCAATGCGGGTGTGGTAGCAGTGCAGTTTTATTACATACCCCACTAAATATGTTGTCATTAATCAGATAGAAACATATCAAACTTACTGATGTGTATCTGTCATTCACTGTTGATCCTAATGTTTTTAGTGTAACAAACACAGGAAAGTATTGCAGAGTTTTTTAGGAGGTTGACTGAGGGTTGACAAAGCAAAATGTACTACACAGAGAATAAAACCTCACCACTTGAATTTTTTTTGTCAATGTTGTTCTGGCAATTTAACCAGATAAAAAAAATATTTAATATGCATTTTGATAGGATGGTCTAATCTATATGAATTGCTGCACTTGCAAGCTTATGAGCAGAGGTGGTTTAAATTTTTAATGCTTTCAGATCCCTGGATGGTTATGCATAACATCAGATTGAATGCTTTTCACATTTAAAGCAGAAGTAGGGCACTATTTTTTTCTTTCAAACTGCACACTTGACAAGCACTGCAGCTCAGTGGTTAGACTTATTATCATTGTGCTGTGCCCATACATGTCTTTGGGCCTTGGACTTATGGTTTAAAACTAGGGCATGCATTTGGCGGTAAGGAATGTATTTCTTTGGTAGCTTAAATACCAAGTGAGTAAGCATGTAATAATGGAAGTGGAATGCAGTAAAGAGTGCCAGTGGCTTCAGCAAAAAGACAACTGAGCTTCAAGTATTGTGAAATGTTTTTATTTGTCCAATATTTCACGATACCTGAATCTCAGTACTGTACGGCAATCTCTGTACTGCAAAATTACAATAATTAAAATTACATTAATCTTTCTCAGACAATGAAAAAGACAGTCTAGTTGCACTATACTGTCCATGAAATGACATTTTGACCTCAAGGTTCTGTAGATAATGATAGAGAATTGTGGAGAAAAGCTCTGTAGTTTATATTCTAATAAGATCAGAATGTTAGGAAATTTGTGCTCATGGTTGAAGGACTGTGAGATTCTTCATGTGTACATGGAGTTTGTAATAAAAAATAACCTCCGGTAAAGTGTTCTTAGAGTTAGAGTATAGTTATTTTTAACAAAACATGTTCCAGTATTTACTCAAATTTGTAAAGTATGAAAAACTGAAATATAATACAAATCCAGATGGCCACTGCAAAATGATGATTGTGTTCGCGCAACTTTCTGTGATGATTTGGGTGTATGCTTGGTCATTATCTTGATTAAACATTCATCTACTGCCAAGCCGTACCCCCTTGCAGAGGCAGTCTGTTTGAGAGAAAATGTCCTGGTACTTAGCAGAATTCATAATCCTTTCAATCTTCACAAAAGCCTATGGACCACCAGAAACAAAACAGCTCTATAGCATCAATAAACCACCAGCATAAGCACACATTCTCCTCAGAGGGTATAACATTGCAAACAATGGCAGTATGCTCACCATTTAATGTTCTTGAGTCTTTTAGGTCATCAGTATTTTTTGTTGTTGTTGTTGTTGTTGTTGTATTTAATGTACATTGTTTCAATGTCCATTATCTAACAGGTACAGTTCTACATCCATATGACGTTTGTGATTAAAGGGCCCTGTGTGGGATTAAAGGGACTGTGGTGGCTTAGCGGTTAGGGTACTGGACTATAAAAAAGAGGGTCCAGGGTTCAATTGTAAGATTCTCTGGATAAGGGCGTCTGCTGAGTGACATAAATGTAAATGCAAATTCTCTAAAGCCAGAGTGGAACATGATTTGTGGGGCTGTGGTAGCCTAGCGGTTAAGGTACTGGACTCTGCCCCAGAAGGTCCAGGGTTCAAATCCCATCTCTGCCAAGCTGCCACTGTTGGCTCCTTGACAAGACCCTTAACCCACAATTGCTTGGATTGTAAGACTGTACCAATTGTAAGTTGCTTGGGATAAGGGGGTCTGCTAAATGCTGTAAATGTAAGGGCCCAGGTTCTTCCCACGGGGAAGGGATTTTGCATATAAATAAAACCTCTTATACCTTAAAGAATCTGGATTTTTCTGTGAATCCCAGAGCTTGAGAGCAATTAAAGACTGTGGACCATTATGGTATATATTCCCAAATCTTACAATGTCCATGTAACCACCCATCCACCATCACTCTTCTCACACCCATCCCCATGCAACTGTTTTTTTCCACTGACTGTTGGAAGATTTCTGTGGTGAAAATGGAGGAACAAACTTTGTTAGCTGTGTCTGTTTGACAGGTTTGACAGACAATTGAACACCCAGGCTTCCTTCAGTCAGCCACGGCTATTTGTGTCTATACAGAGCAGGAACAAGGCACCCACTGGCAGTCTCAAACACATGTCTCCACAGTGGTGAGATGGTAAATTAGACTACTGTTGTACATTTTTAGGAAAATGACTATTCTTTAAAACAACAAAGGTTTATTTTTGTGAAAAGGTTTTGCTAGTTTTTGGGTGATTTCTTTTATCTCCATTACATTACAACTTTCTTGAACTTTGAAGTTGACAGGATTTTTTTCATGCAGACACAGACATATATATATATATATATATAGAGAGAGAGAGAGAGAGAGAGAGAGAGAGAGAGAGAGAAAGATACATATACATATATTAGTGGACATTTATGTCTAACCTTATACACCAATGTGCAGCAGAACTTTGCGGTGTCAGCACAAAACATGTATGGGTAATGATAATTCAGGAAGAAACAGTTGCCTCTTAAAATCAAATTTAAAGGCAGACCTACTAATTGAGTTGTATGCTTACTGGATGCTAAATGGATTTTCTGAATATTGTGTGAAACACAGTCTCCACCTTGTGGGACAAATTGAAAGTTATTTGAACAAATACGTTTTTACAAGCAATGCCCAGACGGGCAGGCTCAAGCATTCATATTACCATGATATTACCGCCACCATCTTTTACAGATGGGATAAGGTTCTTATGCTGGAATGCAGTGTTTTCTTTTCTCCAAACATAACACTTTTCGTTTAAAACAAAAAGTTCTATTTTGGTCTCATCCGTCCACAAAACGTTCTTCCAAAAGCCTTCTGGCTTGTCCACGTGATCTTTAGCAAACTGCAGACGAGCAGCAATGTTCTTTTAGGAGAGCAGTGGCTTTCTCCTTGCAACCCTGCCATGCACACCATTGTTGTTCAGTGTTCTTCTGATGGTGGACTCATGAACATTAACATTAATCAATGTGAGAGAGGCCTTCAGTTGCTTAGAAGTTACCCTGGGGTCCTTTGTGACCTCGCCAACTATTACACACCTTGCTGTTGGAGTGACCTTTGTTGGGTGACCACTCCTGGGGAGGGTAACAATGGTCTTGAATTTCCTCTATTTGTACACAACGTGTCTGACTTTGGAGTCCAAACTCTTTAGAGATGGTTTTGTAAACTTTTTTCACACCAGCTAGATGAGCATCAACAACTCTTTTTCTGAGGTCCTCAGAAATGTTCTTTGTTTATGCCATGATACACTTCCACAAACATGTGTTGTGAAGAGCAGACATTGATAGATCCCTGTTCTTTAAATAAAAAAGGATACCCACTCACACCTGATTGTCATCCAATTGATTGAAAACACCTGACTCTAATTTCACCTTCAAATTAGCTGCTAATCCTAGAGGTTCACATACTTTTGCCACTCACTAATATATAATATTGGATCATATTCCTCAATAAATAAACGACCAAGTATAATGTTTTTATCTCATTTCTTTAACTGGGTTCTCTTTATCTACTTTTAGGACTTGTGTGAAAATCTGATGATGTTTTAGATCATATTTATGCAGAAATATAGAAAATTCTAAAGAATTCACAAACTTTCAAGCACCACTGTTGCAATGACCATATAATTATTTCTCAGTCTCATTATTAGAGTACAACCAGAAAATACAACTGTATCAAAATATAAGTGTATCTAGTAATACAAATATCGAAAAGGAGAAAAAACAGCTTCTATAGCTACATGTTTTTTACACTTGAGCAATAGCAGCATCTGGGAGCTACATCGGGATGCTAAGTTGATCATTTTACAGTCCAAAGAACATGATTAAGAATGGTCTTTTTGGAAGGGTAGCAGCAAAGAAACGACTTTTGCTGAAGGGGAACCAGTGAAAAGGCTAAGATATGCTAATGCTTACAAAAATTGGAATGAAGAACAGCGGGAAAGATTATTATGAAGTGACGAATCCAAGTTTAAAAATTTTGGGTACAATTGTTGCCAATATGTCATATGTGGCCAGTAGACCATTACTAAGTCACCTAAGACTTATGCACAGTATTGTATGTGGGACCTTCCACACAACTATTCATAACAGTGAGAGACAGATCTACAATTTAGGCTCTCTTTTATTGCTGAACTTTTTATATTCTGTATTCATTAATCATACACATATTTAATATTTAGAAAGATAGAATGGAAAAGAATGTACTGTGAAGAACTGTGTAGGACCTACAGGGGATGGACAAAATAACATAAATCTTTACCAATATAGTCACATGAAGGAGCTAATAAGTTTTCATGAAAGGCTTTAACACTTTTTGAATGCTGTCATACAAGTCCTAAATAATTGTGCTGAGGTGCTCTACCAGTCTTAAATAATGAAAGGCTTCCTGTTCCTAGAGTGATGAAGGTGGATATTTACTTTGCTGAATGCACTCTGTAGGGAGCTCTCAGTGTAAGGCTTCATTCTGATGAGCATTAAACACCTCTTGAATACTTTTAACAGTATACATGGGAGCACTGTCAGTTTGTCTTGTAGAAACTTATCAGGAAAGTTTTAATAACAGAATACAAATAGTGATGTAAATTGTTGGACTTGTTCATTTTCACAAAGTCCTACCACAGCCATTATCCTTTGTCCTAATTGTCAGACATTTTTATAGCTGATAAACACACTCTTTAATGGCAATAAACCAAATGGAACCTCTGCTCTTTAATTGTGATTTAGTCTACATGAAATCATGTTTGATTTTCATGTGTTGTTTCTGTGATTGGGCCCACCTAATACATAATCTAGATACACGGCAAAAGGCAATGAACAATTAAAAAGGACCTATGGAATTGTTCTAGTAAATTTAACCATGTGGACCAAGTGTCACATACTAGCAGTAACAAACTAAATGTTTTGCCATTTCAGGTGGTCCCTTCTAAGATGGTGAAAACACCAATATCATTTATTTGTGATGTACAAAGAATAACGTTTATATATAATATATCACAGAACATTTTCCCCACTTTATAAATATTTCAGTTTTTACCTTTTTCTAGTTCATTGTTATAATTTGCATTTTACCATTGTTTATTTCTCACAAATATTATTTCCTTAGGTTAGTGCTTGTCCTAATATTTTATTCAGTGGAAATAATACATGTTAATAATTCATTCATAACTTCATCTTACATATCCTCAAGCATTTTGCTAACCTGTTTAAAGATATAACATTTTACTTGGGATGAGCATAGTAAATTACAAGTGCAAAATAATGATTCATAAATTCTGACAGTTACCACGTGAAAGGTGTCAGTGTCCCTCCCAGTTTCTGATTGTAACGTAGCCTGTATGTCTACATCTAGTCACAGTGGCAGTCACAGCCAAAATGTCTTGACACCCCTTCATGTGGCAACATGTTAGATTATCAACTTGTTGTGTGGAAACACAATAAAGCCACATAACCTGTCCTCAATTGTCCTTCTTTGAGACAATGTTTATTTTCATAATTGCCACTAAACCTTTGTTTATTCAGTGATAATTAGCATATTATTAATTTAGGATAGTACATGCTTCAGGGGTAATGAAGGGTTACAGAGGTGCTTAAAAGTTTGTGAAACACTATAGAATTTTCTATATTTCTGCATAAATATGACCTAAAACATCATCAGATCTTCACACAAGCCCTAAAAGTAGGGCATATACTGGGTCTTCTGTATTATCAGGAACACAGACTGCCATTTTAACAAACAATTTCCTCTGACATATGTATTTAATCTACATCCATGCCAGTCGTTCACTGCATGTTTTGCAATGTACTGGTTGGTTGTAGTTTTCCTAAATCAGATTGGAGCAACAGGGCCTCCAGCTTGTAAAGGTTATGTGAAAGTGAATGAATTCACCTTTTGTCTAAAGAAGATGTTTCATGATATGAACAAAACCTATTCATTTAGTCTACAGTGGTGCTTGAAAGTTTGCGAACCCTTTAGAATTTTCTATATTTCTGCATAAATATGACCTTAAACATCATCAGATTTTTCAATTGTCTATATTTCTGCAAAAATATGTAGAAATATAGTACTAAAGGTAGATAAAGAGAACCCAGTTAAACAAATGAGACAAAAATATTATACTTGGTCATTTATTTATTGAGGAAAATGATCCAATATTATATATTAGTGAGTGGCAAAAGTATGTGAACCTCTAGGATGAGCAGTTAATTTGAAGGTGAAATTAGAGTCAGATGTTTTCAATCAATGGGATGACAATCAGGTGTGAGTGGGCACCCTGTTTTATGTAATTATTTTTAATTTAAAAAATATATTTTATTACATATCACTGATATGTAACATTGGATAATTTCCCTCAGTAAATAAATGACCTAGTATAATATTTTTTGTCTCAATTGTTTAACTGGGTTCTCTTTATCTACTTTTAGGACTATATTTCTACATATTTTTGCAGAAATATAGACAATTCTAAACGGTTCACAAACTTTCAAGATGTAAAATAAATGTCAGTTTAATAGTCCAGTAGTGTCTCTCCTATTTCGCTTATAATGTGCACCCACAAACACAATAACACAACAGGAAGGTAAATCAAGTCCGAAGCCTCCTATACAGCAGGTTAGCCTAAATCTAAATACAGCAACTGGTTAAACATGGTATAGTGCAAAGCGAGATAAACGGAACACAGTTTTAGTTGTTTCGAGCCTTGTTACAGGCTGTGAGACACTTCTAATTAAAGACATTAAAGAATTTGTGCAGTTTCGTTTAAGTGTGTCACCTTGCAGTCACAATGTCTTACTCATCAAAGAACGAGCGAAGCGTTTCGGTCAGCGAAGCAGCTAGACCGAAGACTGACTGAACCGCCCATTTCCACCATTCACTCCTGTATTTCGTAAACATGAGTGACGCAGCTGAGCTGAAGCTTTATCTCCTTTAAATGCAGCCACACAAGTCAGTAGTGCTAACACCAGAGCCAGAGAGACCTTCACACGATGGCATGGGCTATCGGACTGCTCTTTATTGGACTTCTTCCCGTCATTCTCTTGTTCTTCATCAGACGCACCAGGTGAGTCTCGGAAACGGTTCCCATCTACTGAGCTTCAGGCTGTACGATGTTAGCTGTCGTTCAGTACCTCTTACTGCTCAAAGATATACTACTTGTACTAATTTTTAGGATCGTGAAACACAAAGTTATTAAAATATACATTTTCATACATAGTATGGGAACGCACTCGTTTACTTTCCACTAAAATTGACATGCCTTAAGACTTGTAATGTCTTCAATATGTAACACAAGGTACACTGTACGTATAATTCCCTGAAATTATGGAAAACTTCTTTTAAAAAATACAGGAACTTTAGCTGAAATGGGGAATATTTCATTTGCAAATGCACGCCTTTGATTTGCACTTAAATGCCTTAAGCATATTTATAGTGTGTTTTTTCAGCTTGATAATGAAGGCTTGTTTCACATTTCAGAAGGAAGGTCAGGGGTTGACAATTTGAAGGATATTTAAAAATTAAAATGAAGTTATTCTGTTTTATTTATTTATTTATTTTCTGCCTAAATGATTTTGCGGGTTGTGCAGAGTTCTGACGTTATTTCCTTGTTCATAATGTGGCACACTCAACATGTTATAACAACATGTTGAGTGGTAATTAGAAGCAATTACATTTGAAGTGAGAACCATTTTGTACATTTTGTAGACGGAACAATGAGCCTCCATTGGATAAAGGCAAAGTTCCTTGGCTTGGACATGCACTTGAATTTGGGAAAGATGCTGCAAAATTCTTAACAAAAATGAAAGAGAAGCATGGAGACATCTTTACAGTGAGTTTCTATTTAGTTTCTTGTGGGTCATGTTTTTCTTTCTTAATTGCTGTTTACAGTTTTCTCTACCTTTTGTAATTTGTAAAACTGTTGAGACTGGTTGTTCTGAAGACTGAATTACTGTATTGTTATGACATGTTAAATATTACATACCATCTAAATGAGCTTACTTTTTTGTAGACTGCATGATTGGTAATCATAAGCCAATACAGTTAATACTAAGAAGTTCAAAAGTAAAAACTAAGTGTGATACAGTTCAGAAAACAATGTAATACAAATATGAAATAATATAAATACATTCAGTGCAGAGTAATAAAAAAAGGTGTTATCTTAGATATTGTATATTGAGGTAGACCTTTCCGCTATATACAAAGCAGACACTAGGACTACAGTCAGAAGCTCATTTCACCAGTTAAATAATGAGATGTGTGCCTTTGGAACATAATAGTTGTACGGAAGTGTTCTTATGTAGTAGGATATGCTAATCTATTACAGTGCTATTATAATGATATTCTAGGGTTTATTTTGACATTTAAATAGTTACTTTTCCTATTATTTTTTCCAACCATGAGAACATACTAACATACTACACTTCTGCAGAAGGTTCTTTGAGCACTGAACCAACATCACTTACCATTATAGGACGGTTGCCACATATATTTGTCATACTTCCTTGTTGCTTTAAAGTTTTCTCTTTCGTTGCACTGGTTTTCTAACCGTTCACATGATTGACATGAAAATATTACACAAATGTCTTTCTCTTTCTTATCCTCACACATAGCTTAAAGTTTCTGTGAAAGCTGGTCAGCTTTGATTTCATTGCCAAATGCATTGTGAAGACATGACATCATGTTGTCTCCTGTCATGACTGTACACTGACACTGACGAAATGCCGCATTCCGAATGCATAGAAATGAATCATTCTCACTGAGTTCACATGTGCCAAGATTTCTATGTGATTATTTGAGGTCATGATCACTGTTGGGTCTGACCTATAGGTGTGTGTGGCTGGCCGTTACGTGACTGTCCTGCTGGACTCAAACTGCTACGACGCTGTTCTTGCAGACACACAGTCTCTGGACCTGACTGCCTATAGTCAGCTGCTAATGCAGAAGATCTTTGCCCTTCGTCTTCCTACTCATGATCCATTATCAGAGAGGAAGAGGATGGAGCGGTATGTGTTTGACACCTGATTCAACGTACACTATTGCATTTCTTATATCTATATCTATATTAGAATGGCTAGAGTGATGCCGCTTTCAGAACAACAGCCAATATGTGACTGATGTAACTTAATACCAATGAGTGGAGGAAATAAAATTGTACTTGTGCAAAATTGTGAGAAATGAGTTCATTGTTTGCATCTGTGTTTTTTTTCAGGTATTTCAAAGGTCTCAATCTGTCTCGACTCTGCAGTACAATGCACAACAACCTTCAATCCCTCATGCCATGTGAAAATAGTCAGAACCCAAAAGAGTGGAAAAAGGACGGACTTTTCAGCTTCTGTTACAGCTTGCTTTTCAAGTATGTTAATGTAGTGTTGTGCAATCAAAATTTATGAATGAGGCATTCAGCCTGCTCATAGGCAAAGAATTTTCACACTCTCAAATGTGGTAATTGTACCACACACATTCATATTACATAAACTCTCAGCTTAAGCATGTGCAGGGTGTGGTATAGCTGCCTTACAAACGGTTCCTTTGAAGGTCTCTGGAATATGAGCCTCAGTGACCAACAGTGATACAGTGACCTACACTGTAAGCAGCAGTTGGGCTGATACACTATGCATGATTTCACACATTCAGGTAACATAGTTTGATGTTTTGAATATTGCTGTTGTCTCCCCTTCCCTTTCTTTAGAGCTGGCTATCTTACCCTGTTTGAAAAAGAGAACAATGACTCTGGTGAATTAACTGTGGTTTATGAGGAGTTCCGTCGGTTTGACAAGATCTTAGCAAAACTGGCCCGAGGTTCAGCACAGAAAGGTACTTTAGAGAAAAAATAAGAAAGACAGAACTTTTGTCTAGACTGTTCTAATTCTTGACTGGTATTAGTATGAAGGAGGATTCTTTGCAAATTAAAGAATAATAGGTGTTCCTTCTCTGGAACATCCTGTATAAAGTTTGTGTTAACTAACTGCATGTTTCTCTCTCTCTCTTCTCTCTCTGTGTATGCATTAGATCAGATAAGAGCTGCCAGCTCAGCACGAGAGAGACTTTGGCAGCTGCTGTCTCCTACCTGGCTTTCTAATGGAACTGAGCCCCAGTCATGGTATCAGGGCTACATAAGGCACCTGAAAGAGGAGGGTCTGGAGACCCACACCCAGCAGCGAGCCATGCTTCTCCAGCTGTGGGTTACACAGGTGAGCAGTGTGTATGAGCATGCTGCCTATCTCTCTCACTCACACATCCTCATAATCAAGTCTTAGCCATAGGCCAAGGCCTGTTTCAATACGGGCTTCACAATATTGAAACAAGCCAAATACACATATTAAATAATTAATAAATAATTAATAATTAAGAAATAATTAGTTACATTGGGGCAAAAAGTAATTAGTCCCCTGATTGTGGAAGCTCTCCTGCTTAGAAATATGAGAGAGGGCTGTAATTTTCATCATAGGTACACTTCAACTATAGAGACAAAATAGAAAAAAAATCCAGAAACTCACATTGTAGGATTTTTTAACGAAATTAATTGTAAATCATTGTGGAAAATAAGTTATTTGGTCCAACCACAACCATCAAGATTTCTGGCTCTCACAGACTTAACTGATCCGTGTTAAGGGAGAATGAACGGGGTCTGTTATCGTGAGATTTTTAAGCCAAACCCTCCTTCCATCATGGAGCATTGAAGATGGGAACGTGGCTGGTCTTCCAGCATGACAATGACCAAACACAAATCGCTCGTGCAACACCAGTTTTTTCTCCGTAAAAGCATTTTAAGGTCCTGAGTGGCCTGCCAGTCCTCTAGACCTCAGCCCATAGAAAAATTTGTGGGGGAGTTGAAAAGTCCATGTTGCCCCCCCCAAACATCACTGGCTCTATAGGAGATCTCATGGAGAAATTGGCCAAAATACCATCTACAGTGTGTGCAACCTGGTGAAGACTTTGCAGGAAAATTTGACCCTGTCATTGCCCAAAGGTTATGTTACAAAGTATTTGATTGAACTTTTGTTATTGACCAAATACTATTTTCCACCATAATTTACAATTAAATTCAGACTCCTCAACTTGCTAAGTAGGAGAACATTCCAATCAGTGGCTGAACTAAATACTTTTTTTTGGCCCCACGGCAGTGGTAATAATATTTACACTGTTGACCCAAAACCTTATGATATATATCACTTACAGAATGAAGCCTAATATTTAATTTTATCATTAACAACCGTCACATGTGAGGTCTGGTGTATATCAGACAGTAAGTGAGCAGTTGGTTCTCATGGTTTGATGTGGTAGAAATGGGCAATCATAAAGATCTGGTATGACTGGTCATAATAGGGCAGCAACAAACATACCATTCATGAGGTTCCAAAAAACTTGGTAGTCAGGAGAAGGAGAAATTTTCCTATCATTTTTAATTTGCCTATTCCTGGAAAGATCTTGTATGTTTGTATTATGTACTGTATGTTTATTTATTCTTATACGTCTCAACCTCATGAAATGCAGTGTGGGTTTGCTCAACCCTCACCAAAAGCCAGTTTTAGTGACACTCCTGTATTATTACAGCATTAAAAGTAAACACATTTCTCTCTAGTCCCAACACCAAGAAAATATGAAAACAACCTTTCACAGCGTCACACAACCCCATCACTTCCAAAAAACGATCCACCACGTCTTCCTCCCTCTTCCGATTCGCCTGTTTTTCCGAGCATGTGCAGCAAGTTCCCCATCACTGTTCCAACTCCACTGACAATTTAAATGCCACTCTCTCACACACCCTTTACAAAGTTTCATCATCATCGTCACCCCCACTGTCCCCTGTGGTCTGTTTTTTGCCTTGATAGAGGCTACCATTTAACATTTCTCAGCCTCTCTTCTATTAGAGTCGGCTACTATCAACTCTAATAATTTAAATTATTTGGGTTTTTGGATCTATTTGACTTTCAAATTTTTTTGGAGTCAGGAGCCAGGCTGATATAAAACATAAACAGCTGTTTACCTTCTTTATATGGAAATCACATTTCCTCACTGTTGGCTCTTCTAAACGATTTGCACACAATACTGCATTGAACTGACGACAGCAAACATAGCTTTCTGTAGAAATGCAGACCTAAGAAGGATATAGTATGAAAGACATTTTGTGGTTGTCTTGATAAGTGTATTTTTAAATGGTACTTTTCTTTCACTAAGTAAAAAGTGAACACCTGGATATACATTATGAAATACAGTTTTCCCTTACTACAAAAATGGGTTGTATGAGCAAGGGAAATAGACCGATAAATAATGGTGTCCTGTCCAGAAAAATAACTCATTAGCTTTTTAAAATCTGTATAAACTTAACCGATCGCCAAGCAGCCCTAAGACTATCTGACATTTGCTGTTCAAATGACAGAATATGAAGGAACTGAGGAAACTAAACCACAACACAACCAATAACAGTATTTTAAACAACCTTGGCCTATTTTTACTTACAAGAAATTCATTTCTAGTATGTAAGTAACTGTAACCGTTTGTCTTCTGTATGTAGGGAAATCAGGTCCTGCTGCTTCTTGTTGCTGGGCTGCCTACTCACTCAACCCTGAAGGCTTTGAAATCAGTGAAAAAGGAGTGCGAACCTACATTACTCCCACGGAACATAAGAAAACCACAACGAAACACAACCATGCTCCATTAAGTCTCACTAATGCACATGTACACACCACCACCCGAGATTACTTATTACTCTGTATTACTTATAAAACTAAGCTTGTTATAATTACTGGGACAGACCTTTTTTCCATTGCAGGGGTTGGGGGGTATAATGCAAATAATTACGATGCTGCTTATTTTGATATTACTGCCTGAATACAAAATACTGCATGTTTAATAAATGGAGAATCAAGTAGGTGTTTGTTTGGTGCCAATGCAACGTGCTCCTAAGGATACGCTACGGGCCTCACTGCGGATGCCCTCATCACCAGAGATGTTATGCAGGATAAACTGTTCAATTAAGCAATGGCCAAGAATTCCTCTAAGCGTGGAGAATTCGCCTCTCTGCATCTTTCCTTTTTTCCTTTCCTCAGTCACACAAATGGACCTCAGATCCACATGACCCAGAGTAGCCAATCTTACGTCACACCACCACCCCCTTCACTTTTCCATGTAAACGTAATTTTAAAAATATTAAAATAGATATTTGGTAGCATGGGTAGTTTCTGTGTTGTAACAGCTTCACCAGTGAGGATTGACCCCTACCTCCATTACATTGTGTGTCATAAAACCTTTTTCTGGGATGAAGAGGCCACCCTGTCTTCACCACATCCCAAAACTTGCCACTAGAACGGTACTGCTGTCTATGCTGTATTTCTCATTCCCATTGTTTTCAGGCTAAGCCTGAACCATTGTAAATCTTAAACCAGAACAAGTGGTTTGATAAAATAAATAATAATTGTTGTAATAATGGCTTTTAAGTTGATTCATTACTAATTTTTTTCATGCAGTGGGATGGAAAACTTAGCTGCTAAGTTTTTAGCATGCATACTGCATGAAAGTAGAGTAAGAAAGTAGAAAGTAGGAGTACTGCATGAAGGAAAACCTGCATTAATATGTAGATTACAAGCTTAAGCATACAGTGTTATGAAACATTAACTTCACTGATACGTTGTCCCATTGTTAGTCAAGCCAGATTTATGTCTATAGAGCTTTTTAACAATGGAGCATTGGTCCTCAAAAACATCTTTATAATTAATCTTCTATTATCCTAAGGCCAATCCCAAACTCCCTAAACGTTATCAGGAATAAAACCTGAAGACCAAGACTCAAAAGAACCCATCCTCCGTGGCACCTAGATGTTAATGTATTGACATTATGATTTGAAGAAGCTGACACATCTGGCATGGTCATCAACCTATCCAAAATCCATTATATAAGCATATGCAAAAGTTTCCAGCATTGTGTTTTTTATCTACAATATGACTGTAGACTTTTTACTTTAACATGTGACAATCACTTTTTGTGGACACACCTGCCTAAGAGAAATGTTGTAAAACTCAAGTTGGAACTGTGTCCAAAAATACAATAATATACAGGTTTTCCATGCAATGTTCTTATCCAACTTTTAGCTGAGAAGTAGCAAACGCAGCTAATGCCTCATAAAACTGAAAACCTTACCTATTTTGAGTAATAAATAATTCCGCCTACTTGCATGTTTTTTTAATGTGGGGGGAAAACACATACAGTGGTGCCTTGAAAGTTTGTGAACCCTTTAGAATTTTTTTCTAATATGTCTTGCACAAATATGACCTAAAACATCATCAGATTTTCATCAACACAAGTCCTAAACGTAGAACAAAAAGAAAGGAGTTTCAAACAAATGAGACAAATATTATGCTGGTAGTTATTTTATTGAGGAAACTGATTCAAATGTACAACATATTATGGATGGCAAAGTAATGTGAAACCCCTCAGGATGAGCAGTTAATTTAAGGTGAAATTCGAGCAGGTGTTTTCAATCATGGGATGACAAAGCAGGTGTGAGTGGCCACCCTGTTTATTTAAAGAACAGTGGATCTTAAGTCTGCTCTTCACAACCATGCTGTGGAAGTGGTATCATGGCCACACAAGGAGCTCCTGCGACCTCAGAAAAAAGAGTTGTTGATGCTCATCCAGGCTGGAAAAGGTTACAAAAACCATCTCTAAAGAGTTGGACAATTCACAGTCAGACAGATTGTGCACATATGAGGAAATCAAGACCATTGTTACTCTCCCCAGAAGTGGTCCACCACAAAGATCACCTCCAAGAACAAGGCCGTGTATAGTTGGGGCGATGTCACAAGGACCACGGTAACATCCTAAGCAACGGAAGGCCTTCTCTCACATTGGCTAATGGTAATGTTCAATCAATGAACCCCACCATCAGAAGAACACTGACAACAATTGTGTTGCATGGCAGGGTTGAAAGAGAAAAAGCCACTGCCTCTCCAAAAGAACATTGCTGCTCCGTCTGCAGTTTGCTAAAGATCATTTGCAAGCCAGAGGCTACTGGAAGAATTTTTGTGAAGATGAGACCAAAATAGACTTTTTGGTTTAAAAGAAAAGCGTTATGTTTGGCGAAAGTAAACACTGCAGGACTGATCAACCGTTAACATTAAACGTTTTAGTGTGCAGTTATTGCTGCACAAGGGGTCACACCAGATACGAAAGCAAAAGGTCACATTCTTTTTGCCACGCACTATATGTAAATATTGGATCAATTTCCTTAATAAATAAATGACCACGTAAATATTTTTGTTTACTGGGTTCTATTTACTTATACTTACTCTTTACTTTTGGGAACTTTTAGGATATAGAAAATTCTAAGGGGTTCACAACTTTCAACTTTCAAGCAACACTGTAGACATGAAAACAACATGCCAACTCACACACCCATTAAACAAGGCGAGGGATAAATTCCAAGCCCCGGGGCTGTGTCAAGTTATTCAAATACCCAACAATAGACAACTTATATAACTCTTTGACGTTGATCATGTACTGATTAGGATTTAACATATGGATGAATTTCATCCATGTACTGTAGAAGGAATTTACAATATAATTCAAGCTCTTAAGCCTCTCTGACGAATTTTTTTTTTTCTACACAAAGGTATGAAGCACTCCTGTGACTGACGGTGTATTTTCTGTTGGTTTTCAGAAGTTCAAGTTTGATCGTTTCCTAAATGCTGATAGGACAGAGAAGAGTACATTCTTTAAGGAGGGACTAAGGATGAAGTATGGCACCATGCCATGGGGAGCAGGGAGTAATTTGTGTCCAGGACGCCATTTTGCTGAAAGTGCTATTAAACAGTAAGTATGTTTTCCTAATTAATGAAATTTCCTCAAACAGTATATTAATCCTGCCCTACTCTGGATATTAGTACTTTATCCAAGTCTTCAACTAGAACTGTAGACTAATATCTGTTAATCAGTCTAGATGTTGTGTTTCTAAATTGTTTGATTTCTCTAGATTTGTCATCTTGATTCTGACGCGGTTTGACCTGGAGCTGTGTGATCGTAATGCCTGCTTGCCAGCAGTGGATCCCAGCCGCTACGGGTTTGGGATGCTCCAACCAAAAGAAGATTTGGAAATCAGCTACAGACTCAGGATATGATTAAATACAATCCATTTATTCTGTATAATATAATATTTTCATTGTATATTAGCACCTGATTTTGTCCTGTGATTTTGTTTTGTACAATACTTTTTATACTGCTAATTTAGTTCAGTAGCTTCGTTGTGTTTACACATTTGCCTTTGTATGGCCTTGTTTAATAAAAATTATTTATTTGAGTGATAATATAAGTCATGAATTAAATGTTTTACATTGAATTTCAAAAGGGTCAGCTGATGATTTTGATATTTAACTTTAGTACAGTGGTGCTTGAAAGTTTGTGACCCCTTTAGAATGTTCCATATTGCTGCATAAATATGACCTAAAACATCATCAGATTTTCACACAAGTCCTAAATGTAAATAAAGAAAACCCAGTTAAACAAATGAGACAAAAATATTATACTTGATCATTTACTTATTGAGGAAAATAATCCAATATTACATATTAGTGAGTGGCAAAAGTATGTGAACGTCTAGGACTAGCAGTTAAGTTGAAGGTGAATTAGAGTCAGGTGTTTTCAATCAATGGGATGACAGTCAGGTGTGAGTGGGCACCCTGTTTTATTTATCCATCAAAGTCTGCTCTTCACAACACGTGTTTGTGGAAGTTTATCATGGTATGACCAAGAAAGATTTCTGAGGACCTCAAAAAAAGAGTTGTTGATGTTCATCAGGCTGGAAAAAGTTACAAAACCATCTCTGAAGAGTTTGGACTCCACCAATCCACAGTCAGACAGATTGTGTACAAATGGAGGAAATTCAAGACCATTTTTCCCCTCCCCAGGAGTGGTCGACCAACAAAGATCACTCCAATAGCAAGGCGTGTAATAGTTGGCGAGGTCACAAAGGTAACTTCTAAGCAACTGAAGGCCTCTCTCACATTGGATAATGTTGATGTTCATGAGTCCAACATCAGAAGAACACTGAACAACAATGGTGTGCATGGCAGGGTTGCAAGGAGAAAGCCACTGCTCTCCTAAAAGAACATTGCTGCTCGTCTGCAATTTGCTAAAGATCACGTGGACAAGCCAGAAGGCTATTGGAAGAATGTTTTGTGACATGAGTCAAAACTACAACTTTTAAGAAAAGCATTATGTTTGGAGAAAGGCACCCCTGGCAATTTCAGCATAAGACCTTATCCTATCTGTGGACCTGTGGTGGTAGTATCATGGGTTTGTGCCTGTGTTTTGCTGCATCCCCCTGGGCCAGGACGGCTTTGCCATCATTGATGGAACATGAATTCTGAATTATATAGATAATTCTAAAGGAAAATGTCCGGACATCTGTCCAGAACTGAAATATCAAAGAGGGGGTCATGCAGCAAGACAACGACCCTAAGCACACAAATTCGTTCTACCAAAGAATTGGTTAAAGAAGATACGTTTAATGTTTTGGAATGGCCAAGTCACAGTCCTGACTTAATCCAATCGAAAATGTTGCGAAGGAACCTGAAGCAGTTAATGTGGGACGAAACCCACCAACACCCCCATAGTTGAAGCTGTCTTTACGAGGAATGGGATAAAATTCCTCCAAGCCGTGTGCAGGACTGATCACCATTACAGGAAACGTTTTAGTTGTCAGTTTATTGCTGCACAGGGGGGTCACACCAGATATGAAGTAAAGGTTCCATTACTTTTGTTGCCACTCACATATGTAACATTGGGATCAACTCTCTCCTACTCTCCTCAATAATAATTAAAGTAATATATTTTTGTCTCATTTGTTTAACTGGTTTCTCTTTAAATCTACTTTTATAGTGCCTTGTGTGAAAATCTGCTGATGTTTTAGGTCATATTTATTTAGAAAGATAGTACATTCTAAAGGGTTCAAAACTTCAAGCACCACTATATAAACTGAACATGAAATGGTGAACTGTTTATTACGATAAAGTGAAACAAAGAACCCCCCCATCTGAACATATATGTGCTCACTTTAAACTTATTAGGCAAGACATGTTTTTTGGTGTTTGCCTCTTTAAGTTTTGCCAAGTTATGTTGTTTAAAGGAAAGCTCATAACTAACCAGTTTGGAATGTATCCCAACTCTAACTGTGTTGTTTTAAATAGACCTTTTTAGTCTCATTTTCTTCTAGTTTTTTTTTAGTTAGGAAAACCTTTTCCCATCTATTTATGCTCTGTAGCCGTTTGTCCTGGTACCATCTACTCTATGATGTACTGTTGTAATTATACCGCACTATAGCGATGCACATTTGTCGTAATCTGTCCATCAGTTTGAAAAGAGACGGTCCACAGACTGGTCACTGACACATATTTATTTGGTGATGGTTATCACTAACATGGTCATGATTCATGGTACGTGGTAAGAAAGTTTGTGAACCCTTTAGAATGTTCTATATCTCTGTTATAAATATGCCCTAACATAACAGTTGCACACCAGTTCTTTACAAGTCTTGCTGCATGACCCACCTTCTCTTGAGATCCATTCATGACAGGATTGTCCTGGACATTTCCTTTTTAATTCTCGGTTTAATTCAGAATTCATGTTGTTCCCATCAATGATGCAGGCCATCCTGGCCCAGATGCAGGCAAACAGGCCCAAACCATGATACGACTTTTTTTTTCTATTTTTCCAGATGGGATAAGGTTCTTATGCTAGAATGCAAGTGTTTTCCTTTCTCTTCCTCAAACATACGCTTTTCTTTTAAAAGCCAAGGGTTCTATTTTGGTCTCATCTGTCCACAAAACATTCTTCCAATAGCTTTCTGGCATTGTCCACATGGTCTTTAGCTAACTCTGCAAACGATGTCTTTTTGGAGAGCAGTGGCTTTCCTTTCTTCCTTGCAACCTGCCATGCACACCATTGTTTTCAGTGGTTCTTCTGATGTGGACTCATGAACATCAACTTAGCCAATGTGAGAGCGGTCCTCAGTTGCTTAGAAGTTACTCTGTGGTCCTTTGTGATGTGATTCTCAACTAGCAATTAACAACGCCTTTGTTTCTTGGAGTGATCTTTGTTGGGCGACCATCCTGGGGAGAGTAACACTGGTCTTGAATTTCCTCCATTTGTAACACAATCTGTCTGACTGTGAATTGGGTGAGTCCAAACTCTCAGAGATGGGTTTTGTACCCTTTTTCCAGCCTGATGAGCATCAACAACTCTTTTTTCTGCTGGGTCCTCAGAATCCTCTTTTTGTTCCTGCCTGATACACTTCCACAACATGTGTTGTGAAGGCAGACTTTGATAGATCCCCTGTTCGTTAAATAAACAAGGGTGCCCACTCACCCTGACTTTCATCCCCACTGATTGAAAACACCTGACTCTAATTTTCACCTTCAAATCAACTGCTAACCCTAAAGGTTCACATACTTTTGCCCACTCACTAATATGTAAATAATGGATCATTTTCCTCAACAATAGTGACCAGAATAATATTTTTGTGTTATTTGTTTAACGGGTTTCTCTTTATCTACTTTTAAGGCCTTGTGTGAAAATCTGATGATGTTTAGGTCTATTATGCAGACATTGAACATTCTAAGGTTCACAAACTTTCAAGCATCTGTGACAAATTCTTTTTCATAGAAACAATTTACTAGCATCTAGTGCATCGCATGTGTGGCTTACAACAGTGTTTTTCCAATGTGATTAATTAAGTATACATGTCATATCAAGTCCATGTACCACGCATTACTTTTTAATGTAGGATCTACTTTTTCTTTTGACCTACCATTAGCAAAGCCAGCCTTAACTAAAGGCTTTAACCACAACCCCATTTATTGGCAACACAGAATTTTTTCCCCCCTGGTGCGAACAATAAACTGTGGCTGAGATGGGGAGATTGGTTTGGGAGGTCATCCCCTGGTGCTGCCACAGTGACCCACTACCAAGCCCTGCACTGGACAGTGACCGACCGGCAGCAACAGGAGTTTTTATTCAAAACACATATCATATTTACCAAGTAACTGAAAAGTTATTCACTTTAATATGAAATACTAGATTTAAAACTGTTCACGGCTGTGTTTGTTTTGCCAAATATGTACATTTGTACACTTGGCAAATCATTTTACAGTGTCTGGGTTTTTTTGATGAAAGGCTAAATGTTGGTCCTGCATAGACAAACAATTTGGGTACTGTGGCTAGATAACTAAAAGGGAAATGCCACAGTGCGATTCCTGTCTGGGTCTCATCACCCAAAAATGGGATCATTTTCACCTGGCTTCCTTACAATGGTTTTCCTTTCTGTGTAATCATTGAGTTTTTTGCTCAAAGCGCTTCTTGGTACATATAACGCCGACTTATTTACCGCAATGATCCAGTCAGCCATTCATGTGGCAGCATGCAATCCAAACCACGAGATAATGGCCAGCACTTCAGGTACTTTCACAATCAACAGGCAACATGGGAAATGTGAGTTGGGACCATGGCACGATTATTGGTGCCAGATGGGCTGGCCTTGGTTTTCTCTACCGCTGATTTCCTTGTAATTTTCATGAACATCGGTCCCAGAGTTTTGCTCAAGAATGGAACAGTGGAAAAAAAACACCCAGTGAGCAGTTTCTTTCTGCATACATCCTGCTAAGTTGATAGGGAGTCAAACAAAGACGGCCACCCCCTAGTTTAGAGATGGCAGAAAAGGCCCAACTTGAGGCAGAATGAGCTGCAACAGCAGAAGACCACTTCTGTTAGGCCAAAAACCAGAAAGCTCAGTTCTGCATTGGCACATGTTAAAAAAGTAGACGACAGAAATGGAAAACGTAAGCCCTGATCTGATAAATCCCTGAAGGAACTGCTGTTCAACTCCCCAGGCTGGTGGAGATTGGCAATGGTGTGGGAATGTTTTTCCTTGGCACACTTTGGGCCCATTCCATACCAATCATCATTGACTGTCTGCCACAGCCTGTTTGAGTATGGTGCTGACCATATGCATCCCTTCATGTTCACTCAATTTATCCATTTCTCATTGCTACTCCCAGCATGATAATGCACCATGTCACAAAGCAAAACTTGTTGTCGAAAATGGGTTCATGAACATGACAGTGTGTTTAGTGTTAGTGATCTTCCCAGTCTCTGGATATGAAGCCAATAGCTCAAGTTTGATTTGGGAGAACGAGGTGAAATTAGCAGGAATTTCATTTTGTGATGCAATCATGTAAACTGTTTGACTGTTTTAGCCTCTTAGTTAAGGTACTGAACTATGGATCAAAAGGTCTAAGGTTCAAATCCCACCTCTGCTGAGCTCCCACTGTTGGGTCCTTGAGCAAGACTCTTAACCCACAATTTCTTGAATTGTAAGTATGTACCAGTTGTAAGTTGCTCTGAATAAGGTCGTCTGCTATAATGACATAAATGGAATGGAATCTCTAAGGAATGTTGTTCCAACATCTTGTGGAATCCTTGCCACTAAGAATTGTGCTATATATAATTATTCAAATTTAAATGAATTGAATTGAATTGAATTGAATGAAGGAGCATCTACAGTGATGAAAACCCACATTCATGAAGGACCATCTAGACCAGCTCGCAGGTGCATGAATGAACGATCAGGTAACGTCTCTGCGTAAAGCCATACGGAAAAAAATCTGGTATATGAATTGAACAGGGTGTTCTCGCATCTGTCGCCATTTTGCCCGGGGTCAGTTGGCCGTGGCGCAGGAGGAGCGAATCGCTCAGAGAGCTCTGTAAGCCAGTAAAGGGGTTAAAGCCAGACAGCCTTCCTAACGTTGATGCAGTTGCCACCAGATCAGCTCACGATTGGGCTGGGTGATTTTGCTCTCATCCGATGAAAAGCAGCGGTGATATGGATATGTAAAGATCAAATCCATATCAGCTCCAGATATGTCGTGGCCAGAGGAAAGCGATTCTCTACATCGACTTTATTCAATTCCAGATATGGAGGTACAGCAGTGACGCTCCTCAAGATATTCTTATTTATGGGCTTTTTCATCCTTCTCAGCCTCCAGCTACTGAGGTAGGCTTTTATTATCATCTTGCATCCAGTATTCATTTATGCATTCATTATTATTAGCAATACTGTTATTATACGAATTTAGCAGTGACCACATTGACAAAACGTGTATTACTAGTCGTTAATCTAAAGACACCAGTAAAGCAGAGTATTCATGCATACTGTGAAAAAAAGAAAAACAAAGCTTTAATGCTGTCACTATTTGGCATTACTTCGTTCGGCGCGTTTTCCTTAAGTTGTGCGCTTTGGGTGTTGTTGCTATCCTAATATCCTTCCTGACTAAATATTGTAATGTTAAATAATTGTAATATACAGCTTGTAGATTGAATAGATGCAGCTCGTATATCGTTGTGCTGCGTGCATTTGTGCTACAAGATTAAAATCTTGACAGCTTCTGAGATTTTCTGGTCTCTGGTTACTATACAGCAGCCTGATTACATATGTGATCACTGTTTTGCTCCTTCCAGATTTGATGTAAGGCGTAAATTAGGCCATTTGACCACATACGATTGCTTTCGGAGTGTGATATTTGTTGATGCAGAAGCAGAAAAGCAGCATTATTAGGCTACACGACACCTCTTAGTAACACCAGATCCTTGTAGCGCTGAAAGGAGACGCTATGTTTATAATCAACACGTGTCTCCGTAATCTCTCTTATAATAGCCGCCACATGTTGACAGATGGGACCTTGCTTTAAAAACATATCAAGATATAGCCTCCTAGGCGTGAGGCTAGCCTATATAGAACAACCTCTGAGAATTATAGCGACTATGGATAGTTTCAGCATCGCGCAACATATGTTCATTCAAAGTGCGTGCTTGTGCTGCACATTTGTCATGTACCTTTGGTGCTTAAGAAATCGTCTACATTTTATTTACAGCAATGGATGAAAGCGGCGCCGAGAGTGAGCGGTGACGCGGATCCGCCATAGTCTTATTATCTGCGATCACGGCAAGAAACCATGGAGAAAGCGTCCATCTTGATGAGCAAAGCAGGCTCTCGGTCTGCAGCCTCGCTTCCCCCGGAGCCGGTGGACATCACGAGGAGCATGTCCTGCTACCGGCGGGTGCGTCTGAACGTAGGCGGCCTGCCGCACGAAGTGCTTTGGCGCACGCTGGAGCGACTGCCGCGCACGCGTCTGGGCAAGCTTCGCGCGTGCGCGACGCACGAGGCGCTCATGGATGTCTGCGATGACTACAATCTTGAGGAGAACGAGTATTTCTTCGACCGGCACCCGGGGGCCTTCACGTCCATCCTCAACTTCTACCGGACGGGCAAGCTGCACATGATGGAGGAGATGTGCGCGCTGTCCTTCAGCCAGGAGTGGACTACTGGGGAGTGGTGAGATCTACCTGGAGTCGTGCTGCCAGGCTCGCTACCACCAGAAGAAGGAGCAGATGAACGAGGAGCTACGGCGTGAGGCCGACACGCTGAAGGAGCGCGAGGGCGAGGAGTTCGACAACACGTGCTGCTCAGAGAAGCGCAAGAAGCTGTGGGACCTGCTGGAGAAACCTGGCTCCTCTGTAGCAGCAAAGGTAGCTTTATGGAACCTGGAATTACATTGTTCTGTCTTTGTGTGTGTAGGAATTGCAGTCCCAAGCACACACACATACAGTGGTGCTTGAAAGTTTGTGAAGCTTTTACAATTTTCTATAATTCTGCATAAATATGATGTAAAACATCATCATATTTGCACACCACAAGTCCTAAAAATAGATAGGGAGAGCCCAGTTAAACAAATGAAACAAAATATTATAATTGGTAACTTATTTTGAGGACAATGATCCAATCTTACATAGTATGAGAGGCAAAAGTATGTGACACTCTAGGATTAGAGTTCATTTGAGAAGGTGGAATTAGAGTCAGGTGTTTTCATTCAGTTGTTTTCAACCCTGTTTTTATTTAAAGAACAGGCCTCTATTCAAAAGTCTGCTCTTCACAAAACAAATGTTTGTGGAAGAGTGTATCATGGACGACAAGGTGAGGATTTCCGAGGACCTCAGGACCTCAGAAAAAGAGTTGTTGATGGTCATCCGGCTAGAAAAGGCCATTTCTAAAGAGTTTGGACTCCACCAATCCACAGTCAGACAGATTGTGTACAAATGAAGGAAATTCAAGACCATTGTTTCCCTCCCCAGGAGTGGTCGACCAACAAAGATCACTCTAAGAGCAAGGCGTGTAATAGCTGGCGAGGTCACAAAGGACCCCAGAGTAACTTCTAAGCAACTGAAGGCCTCTCTCACACTGGCTAATGTTAATGTTGATGAGTCCACCATCAGAAGAGCACTGAACAACAATGGTGTGCATGGCAGGTTTGCAAGGAGAAAGCCACTGCTCTCCAAAAAGTTTGCTAAAGATCACTTGGACAAGCCAGAAAGCTATTGGAAGAATGCTTTGTGGCCGGATGAGAGGAAAATAGAACTTTTTGGTTTAAAAGAAAAACATTATGTTTAGAGAAAGGACACCACTGCATTTCAGCATAAGAACCTTATCCCATCTGTGAAACATGGTGGTGGTAGTATCATGGTTTGGGCCTGTTTTGCTGCATCTGGGCCAGAATGGCTTGCCATCCTTGATGGAACAATGAATTCTGAATTATTTCAGAGAATTCTAAAGGAAAATATCAGGACACCTGTCCATGAACTGAATCTCAAGAGAAGGTGGGTCATGCATCAAGACAACAAACCTAAGCACAGGTTGGTCACACCAGATACTGAAAGCAAAGGTTCACATACTTTTGCCACTCACTAATATGTAATATTGGATCATTTTCCTCAATAAATAAATGACCAAGTATAATATTTTTGTCTCATTTGTTTATCTGGGTTCTCTTTATGTACTTTAGGACTTGTGTGAAAATCTGATGATGTTTTAGATCATATTTATGCAGAAATATAGAAAAATCTAAAGGGTTCACAAACTTTCAAGCTCTACTGTAGGCAGTGCATGCCCAGATACACACAAATGCACACATGTTCACACTTGAAAGCTCTAAGAGACATCACACACACTCAAGTCCAACAAATTCTGGGTCCCAGACAGGTTAAGGCACTCCTTCCATCCACCTCCTTTAGCCAGTACAAAGTTTGTGACACTTAAAATAATTAAATAAACAATTCAAGCCTTACTATCTTAATGCATATTCTTCTGGAATATGATTCAGAGAGTGAATATTTGAATAGCAGAAGTCTATTTAGATCATTTTCTATTGGAAGATAAATACCCAACCCACTTTTAATAACATTGTGCAGGAGACTTTCTGATGGGTGGGACACTGTGAGGTCAGGTTCATGCAGTGGGTTAATAGATTAAAATGCATCATACGATTTCAGATAGCAGGAATTCAGATAGCAGGGTTTGACCATATATATATATACATATTGGATATTTTATTTGACACAGATTCAGCTGATTCAGCTTCAAACAGACCTCACAATTTGATCACACACTGTGTAGAACTCAATGTCCCAAAAACCACTAGGCTTAAAGTAACTACACATAAAATTGGCTCAGCTACAGGTTGTTATTTGTTTCAGCATTTCCTACTAAGGCTAGGGATATAAACACATATGGCTGTAAATAAAAGTTACTTTGCAAAAAGTCCCATGTTAAATACTTAGAGGATTCCTTTACTAACTTGCACACAATGCACAAAAACACAGGATGTCAGTACGAATATTTAATGTCACCTGAAATCTTTTCCCATCTAACCACTTATGGTGTTATTGCACATACACACTTACTCACCATGCAGTCAAAAATGTGTGCATGCATGCACAAACATGCACACACATTCAAAAACAGAAAAATAGACATGCATAGGCAAAAACAAGCCTGGAAGCTTTAATAAGGATTATGATTAATAGCACTGTGTTAATATCTCAATCTGGCTGTTATGTCATACTCCCCAGCACAGCTAAGCACTTGTAATGGCCGATTGTTGTTAGATATATAGTAAAAATGAAGGTTGAGGTTTTTCCAATGACACTCGCATCCTATAATGTCATTGCCTAATACCATTAAGCCTCATTCCTTGTCAAATACTTTTCTGGGCCAAGATTAAAAATGCTGCATGCACGCAAGTGTGGAAGACTTGGCACATATGCCTGGAAATTAGCTTAAAAGGGCAAAGAAAAAAAAATTGAGTTTTCATTACCACTGCTCTAGGGTAATCACATCAGTGTTGAACTCTTTTGGAGCAGGTTTGACTTTAAGTGCATTTGCTGAGAAGTGTTAAAGAAATGACCATTTTGCTGAAGCCTGTTTTGTTTGTGCACTGACTTTTGAGGCTGTACTGTATTGTAAATATAAGATCAGTTTAATTATATAATTGTTTTTAGATTAATAGATTGGATTAGATGTGTGTTTGGTTATTAATTTCATTCGAACTGTAAGCATCTGAAAACAGATCATATTATGGCGCTTTTAGTGTGAGGGAACAAAAACTACAATGCATGAATGCGGGGCACAGTTTTTGAGAACTCACATCTTGTAATGACGTTACAAGGAGAAACTAGAACAGAAATGAAACCATTATTTTATTTCAGGTGTAGGGACAATATGTACACCTACTTGCCACTTTATTAGGTACACTTTGCCAGTACTGGGTTGGACCCCCTTTTGCCTTGAGAACTGCCTCAACTCTTTGTGGCATAGATTAAACAAGGTGCTGGAAACATTCCTCTGAGATTTTGGTCCATATTGACATGATAACATCACACAATTGCACCAAAGGTGCTCTATTGGATTGAGACCAGGTGACTGTGGCCAGTTGAGTACAGTGAACTCACTGTCATGTTCTAGAAACCAGTTTGAGATTATTTGTGTCATGTTGCATTATCCTGCTGGAAGTAGCCATCAGAAGATGGATACACTGCGGTCATAAAGGGATGAACATGGTAAGAAACAATGCTCAGGTTGGCTGTGGTGTTCAAACAATGCTCAATTGGTATTACGGGGCCCAAAGTGTGCCAAGAAAATAGCCCCTACACCATAACTCCACCAACCTGAACCGTTGATACAAGGCAGGATGGATCCATGCTTTTATGTTTTTTACGCCAAATTCTGACGCTGCCAACTGAATTTCGCAGCAGAAATCAAGACTCATCAGACCAGGCAACGTTTTCTTCTTAGTTGTAACGAGTGGTTATTTGAGTTACTGTTGCCTTTCTATCAGCTCAAGCCAGTCTGGCCATTCTCTTCCACCAATGAGGAGCCAACACGGAGAGATCGAGATCTGCCATTGTGGGTGTGGCTCAACCCCAAAGAAGGATGGACCAGGTGCTCTGAAGTTGAAGACCTCAGTTGGCATGCAGGTGTGTAGTTCTGAACCAAAGAATGGAGCAGAATCTTTTGAGGTCTGAAAATCCCAGACATGAGTTTTAAATCTGATTCTAGCTGCAACAGCCAGCTAATGGAGTGATCTCAGTAAAGGAATGGATTGTAGATTGTAAACCAGATGGAGTGATCTCAGTATAAGAGTGGATTGTAGATTGTGAAGCAGACTGGCTGCAGAATTTTGTATGCTCTGCAGTGGAACAATGGAACATAAAGGCAGACCAGCAAGCAAAACATTGCGGTCATCTAGCCTGGAAATGACAAAGTCTATATGAGGATCTGAGCAGCTTCTCTGGTCAGAATATGATCTATTGTTCTGATGTTGTGCAGAAGAAATCTGCAAGATCTAGTTGATGCGTCCAAAAATCAGACCAGGCTTTTTTGCTGTGTGGGGGTGGACCGACAGTGACACCATCTATGTTGATTGAGAGATCCAATATCAGTTCTTTGTCATGAGGTAGATCAATTGTGAACCTCACCATGTTACCTGGTAGGATAGATCTTGTAAGTAGAACCAGGAAAGTGCATGGACCCCAATGTACAACTTAGCAAGAGTAGAGATGAGAATCTGATGTTTCATAGTATTAAACACCGGAGAGAGATCCAAAAGGATAAGTACTGAATACATAGTGTTTTCCTTGGCTCTATGAAGTGAAAACAGTTTCCTTGGATTTGAGATGCATAAGAAAAGCTTAGAACATGTGATGCTCTGCCAGGTCTGTTGGTTAATTATTTTTTTCACTTTAATCCATCTAAATATATTAAAATTGTAAAATTTATTAGAATGTGACTTAAGGAATTGTGACCAGTCACTTTGTTGTCCTATAGTATAATGTTTGAGTATCCAGTCAAAGATTAGTATCTAGTTAAAATTTCCTACTTGGTGGATAATAAAGTATTTCTATCTATAAACAGGATTTGAAACACCACTGAACATCACTGATGCCCAACAGTGACTTATTTTCTGCCTGCGCCTCACACTCTTGGCACTAGTCAGTCCGCGTCTGCAGCTGTCAGCACAGATTGTTCATGATGAGCATGTGTGGCAGGACATGAGAGAGATCTCTGATAGGTTGGCATGTGTTTTCTGTGATACTGGGACAGTGTTTTATATTAAAATACAGACTACTGCCCCTTCCTGGTATTATGTTTATTTAGTTCATGCACAGAATATACATTCAAGGTAGGTATTTAAGTTCAGCTCTATACAGATGATGTATGACAACATGAGGTAATGTGGGAAAATCATCAGTCAGTCTTGGTTGGCACTAGTTATTTAACAATGGCTTGGTGTGTCACGGCAATAATTTAATGTGAAAATAATTCAAAATGAGAAAAAAAAATCCAGGAAATCACATTGTAGGATTTTTAAAGAATTTAATTGTAAATTATGGTGGAAAATAAGTATTTAGTCAATAACAAAAGTTCAACTCAATACTTTGTAACATAACCTTTGTTGGCAAATGACAGAGGTCAAACGTTTCCTGTAAGTCTTCACCATGTTTGCACACACTGTAGCTGGTATTTTGGCCCATTCCTCCATGCAGATCTCCTCTAGAGCAGTGACGTTTTGGGGCTGTCACTGGGTAACACAGACTTTCAAATCCCTCCACAAATTTTCTATGGGGTTGAGGTCTGGCAACTGGCTAGGCCACTCCAGGACCTTGAAATGCTTTTTACGAAGCCACTCCTTTGTTGCCCGAGTGGTGTGTTTGGGATCATTG
>JAJAGP010005595.1:0-31288 GCA_025084515.1 Ancistrus triradiatus
ACTGACCTCATCTGTGCAGACTGTGCAAGACCAGGATGGAAACAAACATTTTGAAATTACTTTCAATTTTGTGTTATTGAACCAGATTCATTCAAAATGTTTACATTTCAGTGAATCATTAACATCCTAACAGTTGCTGTACAACGCATTAGTCAAGTCATTTATTTATGTAGCGCTTTTCACAGTGGAGCATTGTCTCAAAGCAGCTACTAATATCTACGTCCAATCCCAAATTGAGCAAGCCTAGGGCGACAGTGGCAAGGAAAAACTGCCTAAGTGTTATGAGGAAGAAACCTTGGGAGGACCAAGACTCAAAGGGACCCTCCTTGGGCGGTGTAGATGATAAATCTAAGAATGAAACTAAAGTCATGAAGTCATACTTCAAATAATGTGAAATTAAGTAGTCCGATACAGTCACTCTAGGATCCTGAGTCTAAGCAGGAAAGTCATTGCTGCACTTGGACCCAGTTATATTTACAGCATTTAGCAGACGCTCTTATCCAGAGCGACTTGCAATTGATACAATCTTAGAATCCAAGCAGTTGTGGGATAAGGGTTTTTCTCAAGGACCCAACAGTGGCAGAGGTGGGATTTGAACCCTGGACCTTTTTGTCCATAGTCCAGTACCTTAACCACTAGGCTACCACAGTCCAGACCCCAGATAACTTGAGGAGGGTGAGGGTTACTGTCCTCTGGTGTGGCCTGGGTATGATGGGGCTGGAGCTGATGGCGGAAGCATAGGATATGGTCAGATTTAAGTTGGTGCAACTGGTTGAACAGTTAAGGGTGACAAACCTAGTTTATATCAACTAGGGATACTTCACATCCAACAAAATCTTAAGGTTGGAGCTCTTTATTGTTTAAAATATTGGTGGTGTGCATGTTAGGCTACCTTTTTATTTATTTTCCCCCCAGTTTTAGCAGGTTTAATGTTTAATTGATCTCTGTATAATTTTGTGAATAGTTTCATTTATAATCAGAAGTTATGGCTGAAAAGCTTTTTAATCTAAAGAATATCCTTAAAGAAGCTGCCACATGGCATTTTGGTTCCATCTCAAGTTGGCTTTGGTGCACTGCAAGTTTATCCATCATGTGTCAGTTCATGTTTTTGTCTTTGTTCTCCTCTTTGCCAAAGACACAGTTTCTGATCCAGGAGTGTGTGTCTCTTATCACTAAACCAAATTTCATTTCAACGCTCTGCTACGCCATCGACAATCCTCTGCACTATCAGAAGGTTTGTGCGTTTTGGCTTCACTATTTTCCAGCTGCTTTGCACTGTTACCGTGTGCACTTGAATCTGTTTAACAATCTTTTTTTAATTATAATTTTTCTCAGAGTTTGAAGCCATCGCCACATTTGTTTCCCCAACTGAGTAAAGTTCTGAAACTAAGCAAGGTCCAAGAGGTATGTGAAATCTTGAATTTATCAAGAGGCATGTGTGCTGAGCCATGTGTTGCTGATTTTTAAATTTTGAACATGTCAGCTAATCTGCTCTGTGTTGGACCAGGTAATCTTTGGCCTTGCTCTTCTGAACTCCAGTAACGCAGACCTTCGTGGTTTTGGTAAGTAAATATGTTCTGCGTTTGATCTTGCTGTTGTAGTTTTGAATGCATACTTTGTTTGTACGAGTGGTTTGGTCAAGGGGCCCTTAGGCCATGCATCTCACACAGAATGAGGGTTGGTTATCTAGAACCAGTGTCAAGTTAGTACCGGTTCCTGACTGGCCAGTATTGAAATGTTTAAGCTCATGGACAAATGCTCCTCCTGTTGGTGTTTGTAGTATGAGTTCCTTCTAACATAGCTGGCAAATCCCAATGCTGGATTGGATCAGGGAAGAGGTGCTGTCCTTAGTGTGATGAAAGAGCTCGCTTGCCTCTGATTGGCTACCCCTAATCTTATCTATTTTGATTGCTGAGAGTCGTTCTGTGCTCTCTGGTCATGACTGAAAGGGTAAACCGCTGATAAGTTTGAGCTTACTTGACTAAATTTAATGAAACTGATGCCAAATGCACGGTGTCAAGGGGGTAACAACAACCTCATGAAACATACAGCATTTTATAAATCTGAAGCGGTGCATGCTGCTCATGCGGCCTCGATGCAGACTCCTGTCTCTGAAGCTGATTGGGATTTCCTAAAGTGAAAATGCGACCGTCTTGAATTTTCCAAGTCAGGGAAACGCTTATGGAGAAATCATCTCCCCTCTGGTCCAGATGGTGGCTGGATGTGGCGGAAGTGATGCGTTGCTAAAAGTGCATGTGCTGTTGATATAAAGTCCCTATCCATGTCTCTGTATGCAGGCAAGTCTAGCATTATACTGACTGTGGTGAGACACAGGTGAAGGTACTTTTGACCAGAAGGGTCAAAAAGGGTTTGAGTAACAATTCAGCCAAGCTTCCAGACTCTGGCCCTTAACTCTTGGATTACACCTTGTAAGATTGTCAGTTGTAAGTCGCTCTGAGTAAGGCCTTCTGCCAATTGCTGCAGTGTATTAATGTTGTGGGCAGCTTGGTGTGGAGCTTCAGCTGACTTGGCCACTGCTCTGTTCTGGCAGCTGCTCAGTTTATCAAGCAGAAGCTACCTGATCTCTTGCGGTCGTACGTGGACGTTGACCTCGGAGGGAGTCAGGAAGGTGGCTTCCAGGACATTGCCATAGAGGCTCTGCACCTGCTGCTTTCGCACCTTCTGTTCGGGCAGAAGGGCTCCAGCGGAGTCGGGCAAGAACAAATTGACGCGTTCCTCAAAACACTGTGCAGAGGTAGGTGGGAGCTCTGAAATCCTTGCGACGCTGATCAGTTGCTTTCGTCGTTACATTGCTGCTCTTGGTGTTCAGATTTCCCGCAGGAGCGCTGTCCTGTGGTGCTCGCACCACTGCTGTACCCTGAGAAACGGGACATTCTCATGGACAGGATCCTACCTGACTCTGGAGAGTTAGCCAAGACCATGATGGAGAGTTCCCTTGCGGACTTTATGCAAGAAGTTGGCTATGGCTTTTGCGCAAGGTATTTTTGTGAACTTGAGCTACGCTGATCCTTTGGTGCTGGTCCTGATCCTGAAGGTCATACATTTCTTGCTTCTCTGCGCAGTGCTGATGAGTGTAGGAACATAATCCTACAGTATGGGGTGCGTGAGGTGACGGCCAGCCAGGTGGCCAGAGTGCTGGGCATGATGGCTCGTACTCACTCTGGCCTTTCTGATGGAATCCCTCTGCAGGTAACGAGAGTCAAATATCACTGTTCATGTCCTGTTGAGACCGAACTTCCTGCTGATTGTAATGTTCTTCCGCAGTCCATCTCTGCTCCAGGCAGTGGTATCTGGAGTGACGGGAAGGACAAGAGTGACAGCTCTCAACCCCACACCTGGAATGTAGAAGTTCTGATTGATGTTGTTAAGGAACTTGTAAGTTTTTGCTGCTGTTTGTACTGATGTCCATCTTTAAAACCAATGATGTAATAATGATTTATATTAACAGTTTTAATCTTTTGGTTTTGATTGCATTTCCTTTCAGAACCCCAATCTGAACTTCAAGGAGGTCACTTATGAGCTGGACCATGCAGGTTTTATAATCCGGGACAGTAAAGGGCTGCAGATGGTGGTGTATGGTATCCAGAGGGGTCTGGGGCTGGAAGTTTTCCCTGTGGATCTCATCTACAGACCATGGAAGCATGCTGAGGGACAGGTAACTAGGATGTTGATCAGTTGTTTGTGCCCATTTTAGCAAAACGGATAAGGACAAATAGTTGCGTACCAGGATACTCTATCGGACAAACAGTACTGTGCAAAAGTCTTAGACCACCATTAGGTTTGTGGTTTTATCGGTGGTATCCTATAACGTTGACGACTAAATCCAAAAAATGTCACTTGCATTACACTCCATAATACTCTTTCCCCCTGATCTTCATGTGAGCTTTAATACATCTTGGCCTTTTTACCTTGTTTCCCTTCTGAAAAAGTGGTTTCTTGGTTGCCACCCTTCCAAAAAGACCATTCCCGATCAAGTTTTCGGAACATAGAAGGGTCAACTTGGCATCCTGATGAAGCTGCCAGATGCCGCTATTGCGCAATTGTAAGGGGAGGTCACACTAAATACTTGCCACAGTAGCCTAAAGCTGTTTTCTCCTGATTTATTTTCTATAGTAATACTGCATTCAGATTTCCAGTATGTTCTGGTTGTATTCTAATCTAAAACCTATGTAATCTAATAGTGGCCTAAGACTTTTGCACAGTACTGTACAAGATGTACCTAATCAAAGGAGATGCACCACTAAATGTCAGACGTAACACTATTAACTGGAAAGCATATATATTTCTGTAATGACCCATATACCAAAGATTAATCACAAAGTATCCCACATGAGGGAGTGTACTGGCAGTAACTTAACAGGACGAATTTTGATATGTCCAGCGGAAATGAAACCGGACATGCATTTAAAACAAAAAAAAAAAAAAAAAAAAATATATATATATATATATATATATATATATATATATATATATATATATATATATAAAAAACATACACTAGACAGGAAATGGCCTAAGGAGCTGGACTACATTGTGGTTGAGGGTGACCACTAGACTATGTGATTTAAAAATTATTACAGGTATGTGCCTACCATTTAATGTCCGAAACAGCACATTGATCGGGCATTACCATAGTCACATAGTAGTTTAAGCACTGCTTAGTGTTTTTTTTTTTAACCTAATATTAATTAAACCCAGTATGACATGTATGGCAGTACTGTACAATACAGTATCTTTGTAACAATTTTTATAAAGTTTTAAACACTTGGATAAGGAACGAAACCATATTTGACTGCAATTCTCTTCTGTCTGCTCATACTTTTGTCATTCAGACATGAATAAGACGTATATAGCACACACTTCCGATTACATTTCTTAATACCCCAAATTAAATCGATCGGCTGGATATCAAGTCGTTGGTTATTCTCTCTTACGCTGGCGTCTGTTCTTTCCAGCTCTCCTTTATCCAGCAGTCCTTGATGAATCCAGATGTGTTCTGCTTTGCAGACTACCCCTGTCACACTGTCGCCATCGACATTCTCAAAGCTCCACCTGAGGATGACAACAGGGAAATAGCCACATGGTTTGTATTTGCATAACATGGCTCAGATTTTTGGTCGTTCCATGCCTCTTGTTTTTGGAGTGCGTGCTGAGAAATGAGTGCTGCAACAGAAAAACGTGCTGACATTCACTGCAATTGACATGATGGATTTTTTTGTACTGAGCATTGTGGCGCGGGACGTCTTTTTTTGCCTGCCATCTTTAAATCACAGTTTGTATAGCGCCTCTCAAGCTCAGTCGCGGTACAACAGAAAGCCACACAATGGAAGTGGTGAAACTTGCATAATCGCATGGTCAAGGTTTATGAAAGATGGCAGAAATATTTAATCTTGGGGTTTGAGTGAGGTCGGAGGAGCTGTCAGTCTGCGGCAGTGAGGTGTTTAGCTGTGCTGCGGTAACACTAAAGGACCTGCTACCAGTAGAGACTAGTTTCTATCTGGGTGCAGATCGCTGACCAGAGGGGGTGTAGTGGGTTTAGCAGCTCAGTCAGGTAGTGGGATGTAAGACCATGAAGGACCTTGCAGGTAATTAGAAGTACTTCAGGGGTGGCACAGCGGTCTGCACAGACGTCTCAGCTCCGGCGTCCCTGGTTTGATCCCGACCTCGGACTCTGCCTGTGTGGAGTTAGCATATCCTCGGTATTGTAAATGGCCATCAATGCTGAAAGTGACGTTAAATAAACAAAGTACTTCAAGCTCTTTTTTTAAATTGTACTTATGGAAGAATAATCGGTGTCTGCAGATGATGCATCTCGCGCTTTATCTATTTAGGTTTCTGCAACGTTTCACATTTCCCTGGTTTGTGCAGTAAATGCAGATTTCCCCTGCAGTGTGAACACCACCTTAGTGTGGTATTTCATTATAGTAATGCTTTTTGTGTGTAATTGGCATGTCTGTGGAGTTGCAACTGAAAATGAGTCTTTTGGTCCTGTGAGGTTGAAATTTGGGGCTATGCATGAAACTCGAACGATTTCTTCTGTGGTGATCTGCAGGAAAAGCCTGGACCTTGTGGAGAGTCTGTTACGCCTGTCGGAGGTGGGCCAGTACGATCAGGTCAAGCAGCTCTTCAGCTTCCCCATCAAGCACTGTCCAGACATGCTGGTGCTGGCACTGCTGCAGATCAGCACATCCTGGCACACGCTGCGACACGAGCTCATCTCCACGCTTATGCCCATCTTTCTGGGCAACCACCCCAACTCTGCCATCATTCTGCACTATGCCTGGCACGGCCAGGTAAGGCTTTTTTTCCCCCCAAGACAGTTTTGGCATGTTTGTTTGCGCATTAAATGTTAAGGGCAAAGGGACCGATACTTGCCGGCCTCCCTCAGATGCTTTTTCTAATGTGCCCATTGGTTTGTTCTAATGAAGGGGCGGGGCTTCTGTACTAGTGTCCTTCATATTACAACCAGTGACCAGTCTCCTCATTAATGTCTGATGGACTACAAGTTTAAAGCATGATTACAGTGCCACCTACTGACTGTCTGAAACATGGCAGGGTAAAGTTATTGGTGGCAAGACATTTGTCACATTTAAGCCGGGCGAGTTTGGCAGCTTTGAGGTAAAGTGAGGTGGGGGTAATCTGGCTGATTTCAGTTATCAATCAGCCAGTTGAGACTCTTGAACCTCTCCGATGCCTCATTGTGTTGGAAGGGTAATTGTGGGAAGTGTTATAGTGCTGTCAAAACGCAACAGAACTGAAGTGCGCTATGTTCTAGGGCCAGTCGCCATCTATTCGGCAACTCATCATGCACTCGATGGCGGAATGGTACATGAGGGGGGAACAGTATGACCAGGCCAAGCTCTCTCGCATCCTGGACGTGGCTCAGGACTTGAAGGTGCGGATGTTTCATTACGCTCCAGTGGGTCCTCGAGATGGGCACCTACACTGACACGCCTGCTTATGTTCTTTCTTTTTCAGTCTCTCTCGATGCTGCTAAATGGTACTCCATTTGCCTTTGTCATTGACCTTGCTGCACTTGCCTCTCGCCGCGAATACCTCAAACTCGACAAATGGCTGACTGATAAAATCAGAGAGCACGGGGTAAGTGCGCGCTCGTGAAAACGCTGTCTGATTGGCCGCTGGGATCCTGAAGCTCTGTCTTCTCTTAGGAGCCTTTCATCCAAGCATGTGTGACTTTCCTGAAGAGACGCTGTCCCACCATCATGGGAGGTCTGGCGCCAGAAAAGGATCAACCCAAAAGTGCACAACTGCCTCCTGAGACACTGGCCACGATGCTGGGGTGTTTACAGTCCTGTGCAGGGTAAGAGTGTACAGTTTTAGGGACGTTTTCCTGCTTTCTTACCGGGTAACTGCAGTGTAGAATGTGGTTTGAGCTCGTCTAAGCTGAACTCTTGGAACAATTATAAAATCAAATGACTGAACTAATAAGCAGTCGGTCTTGTGATTGGCATTTTGGCAAGATGTTGGGTTCACACTGCTGGTAAAAGTGGCAGAATTGATTTAATACTCTGATTTCTAGTTGATTTTTTCTTTTTTAATGTAGCCAGGGGACTGGGGTAGAGGTTTTAAATGCCGGGATATAAATAAATTTGACTTGACTATGGACTGGAACGCCCTGGGTAGAGGTGGGCAATATGGCAATATTTATCGTATCGTGCTAAATTTGATCACAAACAATATTCTTGTCTGAACATATCAAAGATATCATCAGTGCTTAAAGAATACTGACCAGCTGAATGTTTTATTAAAGTGTAATTAGTCCAGTTTAATCGGCTGAAGTGCAGCACATTTTGAGTAAAAATCACCTTAAGTATGGGTTTGAATGTTTGTATAGTTTTTAAATCTGTCGCTGCTGATGCTTTGTCTGTGATCATGTATTGTGATAAATATGTATTGTGTAAAAATGTCTGCTTTTTTTAAACCAGGAGTGTGTCCCAAGAGCTTTCAGAGACTATCCTGACCATGGTGGCCAACTGTAGCAATGTGATGAACAAGGCTCGGCAGCCTCCACCAGGTGTTATGCCAAAGGGCCGGGCACCCAGCACCAGCAGCTTGGACGCCATCTCCCCGGTAGGGCTTGGCATTGTTGTATTTTTGTGTGGCTGGTAATAGAACTTTGTTCTATATGCTGCAGAAGCTTTATCAGAAGTTTCATTGAAATGATGTGGTTATAGAATTCTTAAAGTAACAAATGCATTCTGAGGCTTGTGTTGTCCTCTGGTTGGGTGTGGTACTGTTTTAATGGGAGGCGGCCAGGAGAAAAATGCAGTTATGCGTGTATACATTGATCAGTTGTAACATTATAAGAGCTGAAAGGTAAAGTGAATAACGATGCCCAGAGCGTGATGCTGGGAAGCATTGGATCCTGGCATTCACGTGGGTGTTGCTTTAACACGTACCGCCTACCGAAGCATTGTTGCAGACTGAGTACACCCCTTCATGGCAACAATATTCCCCAATTTCAGTGGCCTCTTTCAGCACGGTCCTGCCACACTGCAAAAATAATTCCAGGAATGGGTTGAGGAACACAAGTGTGTTGATTTGGCATCCCAGTTCCCCAGGTCTCAATCCAGTTGAGCATCTGTGGGATGTGCTGGACAAATCAGTGCAATCCATACAACCCCCATATCCAACTGCAGGATACTTTGAGCTCCGAGTCCATGCCTTGATGGGTCAGAGGGACCTGCACGATATTAGAATTGGTCTTAATGTTGTGGCTGGTTGGTGTTAAGGGTAATTAAGAGTAGAACATTTTATTCCGTGCAGGATTCGTTTCACCATGGATGTTATTTTTAATGTATTGGTGCTCAGTAAGGACTTGTGTTAACTTCCTCATTACTGTGATGCAGGTGGACCCTCTAACTGCAATGGGTTCTCTCAATCTGAGCAGCTCAGCCACCACTCACTCACAGAACATGTCAGGCTTTCCCACGCCACTAAGCTCGGCCTTCAGCAACCCTCAGTCCCCTGCCAAGGCCTTCCCCCCTCTGACTAACCCCAATCCCAGCAACGCGTTCGGCGGTATCAGCGGCCTGTCCTCCCAGATCCCAGGTACAAACAAATGTGATGCTGTGTTTAAGCTGATAATCATATAATGCTGTTCAGCTATTTTCTTTGAGGTGCTCTGAACAGCCAGTTAAAGTGCATCTAGTGGTCTTTTGCAGGTTCATGTTATTGTACAACTTGTGTTTTTTTTTTTTCATTTATTAATTTATTTTTTTAGCTTGCCCAAGGAGCTTGATTTTCAGCTTACTTTTAATCATGTACTGAGATATTTTGGCTATAATGCCTATGATCGCTTAAGCCAGTTGCCAGGAATTGTTTCGTAAAAAGTATATAAACGTCATTGAATGTTATTTTAATTGTCATTAGTCGTACTAGTTATTAAACCAAGAATAAGATGTTACCATGCATGTAAAGTGCAAGCATAGGGTTCTAACTTGCATAAGAAACTAAATATGTTGCATGTTAAATGTCTAGGATCAGTTTGTCATGCTGATATCCACTGTCCTTTTATACCACTGTACGAAATGAACGTGTTGGGCAGAAAAGTTGATGCCTGTTTTTAATTTTGGAATGCGTTGGCTTCTCAATCAGCATATGCCTAACATAAAATATTCCTTTCTACCTGGAGCTCATTAGCTTGAATCCAGTTGAGCATGTTTCTAATCTAATCTTACAGGTCCGTTGAGTTCTGGCAGCTTGAGTGGTATTGGTTCAGGCCTGGGCATGCCAACGGTGACCAGTGACCCCTTCGGCCCGAGGAAGATGAGCACACCAGGGCTGAACCCGCCGACCTTCCAGCACTGTAGGTCAAAGTCTTGTTAGTGGTGATGGGTCTGAGAGCCTGGTGCCTTAGCTATGTTTTTCTTCTAAATAGGAACCCCTCAAATCAGGCCAGTAGAATTCACTTGGCTTGAGCGAGTGCATTTTAACTTCTGTGTGAACTTTAAGATGGGGTCTTAAAATGATATACAGATTGGATTACATCACTGCACTTTCATTCAGCTCGTTGAAAGTGCTTAATTTCTTAGAAATCTGCACTTGCAGCTTGGTTTTGATTTGTTGTTAGTTGTCTGGCGACACCTTGTTTTATACTTGCTAATTAAACTGCTTTTAAACCTACATCTGGTTAGTGTTTAAAACCAATTTCTTGTTTTTCCTAGCTGACCTCTCTCAGGTGTGGCCCGAGGCCAACCAGCACTTTAGTAAGGAGATTGACGATGAGGCCAACAGCTACTTCCAACGCATCTACAACCACCCACCTCATCCCACCATGTCTGTTGATGAGGTGAGGCTGCACACGGCATCTGTGGTCAGGGTTGGAACCTTCTGCCCTCTGACTTTGTGCTGACCATACAGAAACACTGAAGACTCGTATTTCAAACAGTAAAGACCGACAACCTCTTATATCTAATCACACTAATCCCAGACTAAGACTTTGCAAGGACTGGGGATCTTGCGTGGTCACTGATTGCAAGACTGCAACTGGATTCCTTTCAGATTTTCCTGTCATGCTTTTGCAGAGAATGTATTGTCATAGTTGCCATGTGGTTACACCTAGAAGTGTTTCATTTCATTATTATTCACCTAAAGCTTGAGTGACAGACTGCTCATGTTCACTACTCGTGTGAGCCAGGCTTACAGCTTATATTAAACATTTTATTAATTAATTTTTATTCATTTTATTGGCTTGTCAAGACTAGAAATACTGACTTAAGCTGTCCTGACCACCTAACAATTTGAGACTTGTTTCTTTCTGACTTTGGAAATTTGTGGCTGTGAAATTGCTTAATATTGTTAATTTAAAGGCCTATTTAGAGTATGAATTTATTTTTATTTTTTTTCCCCCCACACTTTTTTATTTATTTATTTTATTTTTTTCTTTTCTTAACATGGTGGGACCTTCACACCAAGTGTGCTACGTTTTGCCTAACCACTTGCTCTGTTTGCTTTTGCTTTCTTTAACTTCCTTTCTCTATTGTCTCTTTCACATCGTCAACTTCATAAAAGCAAAGACACGAGTGACGATTCATGCAGGAAGCTTTAGTTTGTTTTTGTGAGCATGAACAGACTAGAATGCATTTGGATAAACATACAAACAAGAAGCCGGTTCCATACAGTACGGTTCCCATCTTATACCCATGTGTCTCAGGTGCTCGAAATGCTGCAGAGGTTTAAGGACTCGAACATCAAGCGGGAGCGGGAGGTGTTCAACTGCATGCTGCGGAACCTGTTTGAGGAGTACCGCTTCTTCCCTCAGTACCCAGACAAAGAGCTGCACATTACTGCTTGCCTGTTTGGAGGCATCATCGAGAAGGGGCTGGTGACGTACATGGCTCTTGGGCTGGCTTTGAGATATGTCCTGGAGGCGTTGCGTAAGCCCTACGGCTCTAAAATGTATTACTTCGGTATTGCTGCACTGGATCGATTTAAGAATAGGTGAAGATTTCTTTAGATTAACGTTAATGTCAAGCAGCTGTTCTAGTCGGTGTCCTTTTAAAGATTTGATGTGCTGGTTAAAGCTCTCCCCTTTTTCCTCTCATTTGCAGATTGAAGGATTATCCACAGTATTGTCAACACTTGGCATCTATAGCTCATTTTCTGCAGTTTCCCCACCATTTACAGGAGGTAAATGGGTTTCTTCTGTTGGTTACTAGACCCTGAATGAAGCCTACCATCATCACTGTGTAATTTGTATAACCAGAGCCAATTTCGAAAGCCAAGCAAAGGGTCTCCCCTTAAAGCCTTTCAGTCCTGTCCATGCCAGATGGAGTCCAGCTACAATATGATACCTGATAAAAGCTTATATACAGTATTGTGCAAAAGTCTTAGGCCACCATGACATTAAACATGGACTGGAATGACTATAGAAAAGCATGGGTTAAATAAAGCTGTAGTAAAAAAAACACACAGCACATTAAAGAAAATATGGATTACGTCAGCGCTTGTTCATCAGTGCTACCATATTAAGTTTGGAAATCGAGGTCCGAGCTTTAGATAAAGGCACATGTGATGGGTCGACAACATTGGATATGGTCATACCATTGCTAAAACAAGTATTCTATTAGTGGCCTAACACTTTTGCACGGTATGATATTTAAATCACACACTGTAGTTATTTACGAGGTATCTCTATTGAATTCATTTAAAGTAAATTCATCACTGAAGGGGTTACTGCTCATTGCTGGCTTCAAGTATCAATGCATTATCATCCGTGTCACGTTTGATCATGGTGCTGATTGTCAAATTATCAGCACTGTCGTGGCATTACAAAAAAACTGTCCTAAGGTGAACTTGCTTGCTGTTATTGATTGTGTCTCGGTTCCACATTTTGTTTGTACAGTATATTGAGTATGGCCAGCAGTCACGTGACCCTCCGGTGAAGATGCAGGGCTCGATCACCACACCAGGCAGCCTGGCGCTGGCTCAAGCTCAGGCCCAGTCTCAACCTCCCAAAGCTCCTCAGCCTGGCCAGGCCAGCACCCTGGTGACAACCACGACCACCACCACCACCATCGTCGCCAAAACCTCCACCATCACCAGACCCACTGCAGTAGGTTTTAAGAAAGATGTGCCAGTGAGTAGACCTCATAGAACGTGTGCATGCTAGATTAAATGAATTCATTTCAATCTGGGTTCAAGGTTATTTTCTTTTTTGGTGGGTTTCCATTCCCTGTTTGCTTCCCAGTCCCTCCCTTTGTGGTGAGTGGAGCCTCGTTTCCCTTGTGAGCTTCTGTAACATTTTGCGTTTCATCCACAGCCTTCCATAAACACCACAAACATTGACACGCTGCTGGTGGCTACAGACCAAACTGAAAGGATTGTGGAGCCTCCAGAGAACGTGCAGGAGAAGATAGCGTTCATTTTCAACAACCTGTCCCAGTCCAACATGTCTCAGAAGGTACCAGTACTGATTAGTAGACTTTACAAGAGGGGTGGAACAAACTCCTAGTGTGTATTTAAGATGTTCTAGTATTGTTATAAAGTGAAATACTCGCAACTAGTACCAGTGTCAATTAGTGTTCATGACGTAATCATAGGGTTGACCTTAAAATGGGACTTTTCTCCCTCCATCTCGTGTGTGTAAGGTTGAGGAGCTGAAGGAGACGGTGAAGGAGGAGTTTATGCCCTGGGTATCACAGTACCTCGTGATGAAGCGAGTCAGCATCGAGCCAAACTTCCACAGCCTTTACTCCAACTTTCTTGACACACTGAAAAACCCGGAGTTTGTCAAAATGGTTTTGAATGAAACCTACAGGAACATTAAGGTAATATATTTTTTCCACTTCAAGTATTTTGCTTTTGAACAAATCCCTTATGTCATGGTTAACTTGTATTGCTTTATTAGGTTCTCCTGACATCGGATAAGGCAGCTGCTAATTTCTCAGATCGATCTCTACTGAAAAACCTGGGCCACTGGCTTGGCATGATCACCCTGGCTAAGAACAAACCCATCCTTTATACTGTGAGTGTATTACATCTGAAAAAGCCTAGGTGCCTGTTAGATATTTTGCTGATGCTGTGTTACTGTGCAGGATTTGGAGCTAAAGTCTCTGTTACTGGAAGCTTACGTGAAAGGCCAACAGGAGTTGCTCTATGTGGTGCCCTTCGTAGCCAAAGTCCTGGAGTCCAGTCTGCGGAGTGTGGTAATAATCTTCTAATTGCTCACCTGCTTTAGTCTTTTTGTTTGTTTTTTCTTAACGCAGGTCAGTTATTTAATGTGCCACAGTTAATGGCAAAACCCGTCCCTTCTGCACCTGTGTATGCCACTCGTGGTGTGTTCAACTAGAGCGCAGAACTCAATTTCCAAACTTTTAATACAGCAGCATGGTGACAAGAACCAACATGCAGCGTTTTTTGCTTCAGCTTTATTTAGATGTTTTCTGCAGTAATTCTAGTCTAGGCTTAATATATAGGGTTCTGCTCAGACTCAGGATCCTGGAGTGACTCTGTGTATTGGTCTACTTGATTCTGATGTGCATATTTTACATTTTATTTGAAAAATCACTCCAAGACTTTAGATTTATCATCTACGCCGCCCAAGGAGGTTGCATCTCTTCTTAAGTCTTGGTCTTCCCAAGGTTTCTTCCTCGTAACGCTTAAGGAGTTTTTCCTTGCCGCTGTCACCCTAGGCTTGCTCAATTTGGGATTGGCTGTAGATATTAGGAGATCTTGTAAAGTTGCTTTGAGATGATGCTTCATTGTAAAAAGTGCTATATAAATAAATGTCACTTGAATATGCAGTTTATTCCACACCATTTCGTCCGGTGGAGTTTTCTTACTAAGGAGACGAAACCCAGATGTGACCTTTTGTGATGTTAATTCCTGTTTGTGGTTTAGGTTTTCAGACCACAAAACCCTTGGACCATGGCTATCATGAATGTATTGGCAGAGCTACACCAGGAGCATGATCTGAAGGTGAGTTCAGACATTTGTGTAAATCTAAAATCTAGTCGGATTTCATAGTATGGAAATGTGAAGGGGTTTTGGCTTAGTAAGGATTTGTTTTGGAAAGTCGAGGGTGTGTTCACTAGGTACTTGGTATGGGTTTTTGCTGTCAAGGTTGTCTTTGATATGCGGTGATTAGGTGCACTGGTATTTCAGAGGAAATGCAGGTTTAGTTTTTTAATACAGAGCGTTCTCTCCATTGTTGGTTCGATGCTGTAGTTATGAACAAATGCATATAGAGGATGCACATTTGATCTTATGTTTAGTAAAACTTAATATATCATTTGTTTTAACTTGATTCTATTCTACAATATCTCACGTGTCCACACAGTTTGAAGCAGATCTTTAATGGACGTTTTGAGTTTTGGTGACCACTTTACTGTATAATGTTATAATGCATGCATAGACCTGAGCTTATATTTAATTGGGTCTTATATCTTTCATTCCATTTTCATTCATTTTAAAAGGGAAATGTTAAAGCATTTGCATATTGCAATGTTTAGATTTCATATTTTAGTCAACTAAAGCTTCTGTAGATTTAGTCGACGAAAACTAGACAAAGCGATTCAGATGACTAAACGATGTCAAACTACATTATTTTAGTCAGAAGACTAAATTAAAATTTACTGTCAATTAACAATAAATGATGGAGCTAATCTTTAGAGCTGGAGGGCTGACTATAGGTGGGTTTTGGGTGGAAACGAAATGTACCCAGTCCATTACAAAAAAAAAATACGAATTACTGTCAGATACCCTAAAGCTAAGTCTTGTATTCCTGCTCTCACACCCCAGTTAAACCTGAAGTTTGAGATTGAGGTGCTGTGTAAGAACCTGTCTCTGGACATTAATGACCTGAAGCCAGGTAACCTGCTAAAAGACAAAGAGAAGTTGAAAAATCTGGAGGAACAACTGTCTGCACCAAAGAAGGAGACGAAGCCACCTGAAGAGATGCTGCCGGTGGTCCCCTCAGGTACATGACACACCCACTTACAATATATACTTTTCAATTTTCAGTGATTTTTTCCAATGCGTTTTTTGTTGTGTGGTTTCCGTTTCCTGATTTTAATCCAAATTACATTTAAACCAGCAGGAGACTTTCCTTTCACAGCTGCCCCTCCTGCCCCTGCTGCTACGGCAACAACCGCCACCACTGGTCCACCCACTCCACAGTTCAGCTACCACGACATAAACGTGTATGCCCTGGCAGGCCTGGCTCCCCACATTAACATCAACAGTAGTGTGAGTGTTGTCTTTGAGCTCATACGCAGGTTAGGGTTGACTGTAGGAAACGTGTACAGCAAGTCCCCACTGTAAAAATGATTTAATTACAAGTTGCATGTCGGCGCGTTAGGTCAGCTCACGTCTCTGGCACTCGGCGGATGCGAACAGTGTGTTGTAGTTTACTTACTGTTGCTGCTACCTGCAAGATGTCCTGTTTTTAAACCTATTCCTCTTGATCTGGTTTCGTGTCTGAGCAGATCCCCCTGCTGCAGGCGCATCCCCAGCTGAAGCAGTGTGTCCGAGGGGCCATCGAGCGGGCCGTGCAGGAGCTCGTCCACCCCGTAGTGGACCGCTCCATCAAGATCGCCATGACCACGTGCGAGCAGATCGTCAGGAAGGACTTCGCCCTGGACTCGGAGGAGTCGCACATGCGCGTCGCCGCCCACCACATGATGCGCAACCTGACTGCTGGCATGGCCATGATCACCTGCAGAGAGCCGCTGGTGATGAGCATCGCCACCAATCTGAAAAATGGCTTCGCTGCTGCCCTCAGAGTACGTCCATGATATCGAATTGGGGGAAAGACTTCTAAAGGGTCAGTGTTCAGGTTTTCTGACTAACTCCAATCCTTGCACAGGCTCCCACGCCTCAGCAGAGGGAACTGATGGAGGAGGCAGCCGCGCGCATCGCTCAGGACAATTGCGAGCTGGCCTGCTGCTTCATCCAGAAGACGGCTGTGGAGAAAGCCGGACCCGAGATGGACAAGAGATTGGCCACTGTAAGGGTTAAGCCATTTTCAGCTGAATTTCATAATGAATCTCCTAAGTATGCAGCCAATATGCAAGGTTTTGTAGTCATGCACTGAAATCAAATTCTGGGCAACACTGTGGTCACGCCCACATCTGTAGTGCAGTAGGTATAGGAACACTTTCCATTACAGATAGTGGATGGTTGTGGAAGTTGAGCCACTTCTCTGTAATCCCTTTAGACTTTGGATTGTCTGCCGGAAATTTATCGCATTTCTGGATCAGTCTGCTGCTAACATGAGCTCCTGGTACTCTTTCACCTGAAACCCCTGCACTGTTCGCTGGCTTGACACGCGTTACAAATAGCCGTCTTGCTTTTTGGCATTTCCACACTGAAATATCTCCAAATGACATGTTGGTCAAACCAGCAACTAATGTTATTTGGTTGACAGACTAGTGGTGGTAGATTGTTTAGAGAACAGGGTGAATGATGGCCGGTTATATAATGGCAATAACGCACACAATGGCAATTTTTTAAAATTGTATTTTTTTGTTTTGCTGCTGAGAAAATTGACAAGAAATGAGATACTAAGGTGCTGAACTTAAATGAACATTTGAGCTATAAATGGGCTCTCTTTGCATGTCATTAGTAAATAAATAAATAAATAAATGTGTATATATGCAAAAAAAAATTGCACTCTTTGCATGCAATTAATATAATTTATGTATATAAAATACTTTTTATTATAATATAATATAGTATTTTTAATATAACTTAAATGAACATTTGAGCTATAAATGCGCTCTGCATGTCACGAATATAATTTATATGTACATAAAATAATTTTATATTATGTAACTTGTATAACTTAAATGAACATGAGCTATAAATGCACTCTGCATGCAATTAAGTTATGTATATAAATTGCTTTTTTATTATAATATAATGTACTCTGTATTATATAACTTGAGCTATAAATGTGCTCTCTTTGCATGCTGTTTGATTTGTGTAAAATACTTTTTATACACTATTTTTAGTAAGTTGCTTTTTTTTATTGCTGTTAACTACATTTATTGCCATAACAGTATCAAATTCTTTCATACCTGATTTATTAGTTTTCTCATGTTCGATTTATTCGATCCATAACTGAAGTTGCTGCTTCTACTCATGTTTCGCCAGTGACCTTGTTCTAAACTAGCTTTCTCTCTGCTTTACGTACGCCACTTTCAGAGCTAGGCAGTATGTGTTCATGGCAAGTGGTTTCCATAAATAATGACAATATATTCTCCAGCGCTATTGGTCTTGGAAATTTCAAGATTTGTTCATGCACAGTCACACTTTCTGTCCAGACAGATTGTGGAGTAGTCTGTAATCTGTGCTTGCTCTGTCTCTGGTGCAGGAGTTTGAGCTGAGGAAGCATGCTCGTCAGGAGGGCCGGCGCTACTGTGATCCAATGGTGCTCACCTACCAAGCAGAGCGCATGCCAGAGCAGATTCGGCTCAAGGTACGTCTTTACCCTGCTTTTCAGGCCGTGTGCTGAAACTCTGGTTTTGTAGCCACATCCTTGCATGAACCTGTCTCGGTTCTACAGGTGGGTGGTGTGGACCCTAAACAGCTGGCTGTTTATGAGGAGTTTGCCCGCAATGTGCCAGGATTCCTGCCTAGCAATGATCTTTCTCAACCCACTGGATTCCTGGCCCAGCCTATGAAGGTAGGCAAAGTCGCATTGTGTTTGGGCAAACTATTTGTTTTACTGTAAAAGAAAGTATAACAGCATCTTAGCATTTTTGGGAGTATCTTACCTGAAGCAGCTATGGGTCAGTATAGGATTTAATTGATCATTTTCGTATCTGTACTGGTATTTTATGCACTGTCGGTACGTGTAGTAGCTAAATGTCCTACTCTTCACACATCAGCAACAGCAGGCTTGGCCCACAGATGACATGGCTCACATCTACGACAAGTGCATCTCTGACCTGGAGCAGTACCTGCATGCCATCCCACCAGCACTGGCCATGAATCCACAGGCCCAGGCCCTACGCAGCCTGCTCGAGGCTGTGGTGATGGCACGGAACTCCCGTGATGCCATCACTGCCCTTGCCTTGCTACAGAAGGTCAGCTCTTAAGCCTCGTCTCTGGTTTCTTTTGTACCTGTCCATCCTTTTTTAGCGTTGTAGTTTCTGTGCAGTTTACCACATTTGCTCTCTAGTTCTCTATTTTATGCTCTTCATAACTTTCTAATGTAGTAGTCTGCATTTTAACTATTTTTAAATAGTTCTCAATGTTTAGCTTCTGTTTTTTTAAACTATTACTATAAACGTATTAATTAGATGACTGTTTAATTCCTACACCACGTCTAAGCCGGTCATGGAGCTTGGGTTGTTTTTGTGCGTTGGTCCTCCCCAGGTTTTCCTTGCCGCTTGCTCAGTTTGCGCTTTGGGCCTAGATAAGAGGATATTGTAACGCTGCTTTGAGACGATGTTTCTTTGTGAAAAGCACTACAGGAATGGACTTAACCTTAAGTTTCTGCTTTCTCCAGGCTGTGGAGGGTTTGCTGGATGCCACAAGTGGTGCAGATGCTGAATTGCTTCAGAGCTACAGGGAGTGCCACCTGGTGGTGCTCAAGGCACTGCAAGACAGCCGTGCCTATGGGTCACAGTGGTGCAACAAACAGATCACCAGGTCAGTGCCAGCTCCTTACTTTTGCTGTAAACCCAACCCTTAGTCTTTAACCCGTTGGTTTAATTGGAACTTGTTTGGAAATGCTCAGGTGCCTAATTGAGTGTCGTGACGAGTACAAGTACAACGTGGACGCAGTGGAACTCCTGATCAGAAATCACCTGGTCAACATGCAGCAATACGACCTGCACCTTGCCCAGGTTCAGTCAACTGTTTTTTTCTTTTAATCAGTGTTGTCCTTTAACCTGTCTGACAAATTTAGTGTCTCAAACCCGGCTGCCTGTGTCTTCCCAGTCAATGGAGAACGGCCTGCACTACATGGCTGTGGCGTTTGCTATGCAGTTGGTGAAGCTGCTGCTGGTGGATGAGCGCAGCGGCAGCCACATCACCGAGGCAGACCTGTTCCACACCATAGAGACGCTCATGAGGACCTGCGCGCACTCCAGAGCCAATGCCCCGGAAGGGTTAGTGCTGTTTTTATCCTGCATATTCAAGAAGCCAGACCTTAACCTCAGTTTAGTTGCAGCTAGATCTAGATGATGTACAGTCGGCTCTGTGCTCTTACGTAATGGAGGTGCATGTGATCTTTCTAGCCTGCCTCAGCTGATGGATGTGGTCCGTTCCAACTACGAAGCCATGATCGACCGGCACCATGGCGGTCCAAACTTCATGATGCACTCTGGGATCTCTCAAGCGTCAGAATATGACGACCCTCCAGGCCTGAGGGAGAAAGCGGAGTATCTGCTCAGAGAGTGGGTCAACCTGTACCACTCCGCTGCTGCTGGCAGAGATAGCACCAAGGCTTTCTCTGCGTTTGTGGGCCAGGTTAGAGCAAGTTATTACATTCTTATAAACCTCCAGTATGGTGTGCTCACTACATGGTATACAGTCCAAGTGCTTATTGGAAATTCAGAAACTAGTACTTTGACGGATTTGGGTTGTATCTAGGGCTGGGTATCGATGCATGTTAACATTGTGACATTTGGTCATTTGGCAGACTTTATCCAGAGTGTATTACAACTGGTATACTGTGGTAGCCTAGCGGTTAGGGTACTGGACTATGGACGAGAAGGTCCAGGGGTCCAAGTAATACCTCTGCCAAGCTGCCACTGTTGGGTCCATGAGCAAGGCCCTTAACCCACAATTGCTTGGATTGTAAGATTGTATCAGCTGGAAGTCGCTCTGGATAAGGGCGTCTGCTAAATGCTGTAAATGTTATACAAGCATATGTGGTGTAACGGCCTTGCTGAAAGACTCAAGGGCAGCTTGGCAGTTGTGGGATTTGAACCCTGGACCTTCTGGACCCTAACGGCTAGGCCACCACAGTCCCAACATGTTCTTGTTTATATTCCCATTTTTGTTTTTACTGAAACCAGATTTTAGACACAGCCAACTGGGAGCAACCATCTGTTTAATTACTTTAAGTAGTTTTATATCCTTTTCATTTGATTTTTTATTTTATCCCCTCCCCCTCATTAACCAAGTCCAGCTTATAGTCTGTAAGCACACTAGAATAATTTTGCATTTTTAAACTTGTCAGTATTTTTAGAAATGCAAAGTACAAGGTTTTTTTTTTTTTTTTTTTGGAGTTTTATAGTGTTTTTGTTTGGCACTTTTGACAGTGCCACTTTGGAACAATTTTTCCAGTCCAGTAATTTGTCCTGTCCAGGAGTCCAGTACAGTAGTACCTTGATTTACAAGTTTCCCACCTAATGTGTTTTGAGATGTGACCCATGGCCTGGTCGAGTTATTTATTTTTGCTTGTTGTGAGCAAAATGAGTTACGAGTGAGCAAAAATGCACCATCCACTACTAGCCGGAAGAGTTCGTGTTCAGTTGCTTTTTCTTTGTAAGATGGTTGTTGCTGTGTTTTTGAGTATTTTCCGTGTTTATTTTGGAACATTTCCTTTTTTGTAACCACGGGTTTGATTTGACATACGATCAAATTAAGTTGCGAGCTAGCTCACAGAACGAATAAAACTCGAGCTTTTACTGTGACTAGTTTTACTATTTTTCGTATGTTCATGGCTGTTTGTTGGTCTTTGCCCCCTGCAGATGCATCAGCAAGGCATTCTGAAAACTGATGACCTGATCACGCGCTTCTTTCGGCTGTGCACGGAAATGTGTGTGGAAATAAGCTACCGTGCTCAGGCCGAGCAGCAGCACAACCCAGCCACCAGCGCTGCGATCATCCGTGCCAAGTGCTACCACAACCTGGACGCTTTTGTGCGCCTCATAGCCCTTCTCGTCAAACACTCAGGAGAGGCCACCAACACGGTCACAAAGATCAACCTCCTCAACAAGGTTAGGAAACGATGGGTGTTCGATTTCTGGTCTTTGACTTAGACAGGGATCACTGGAGGCATGTAACCTTAGTGTTTTCAGCCCACCTAATCATGTTCAAATCATGTTCTCGTGCACTTCGAGTAAAACCTTTTTACGTCTTGGGGAACACTAACAGATTTCACTGAAAAGTTAATCTGCGGTCCTTGATTAGTGCATTTAGATGCACTTAATTCCGGCGTACTGATTTCTTGGATCGTATTAAGGTCTGAAAATCAGATTGATTCAGAGCTAATGGTACCCCCTGTTGTATGTAGTGCATAGGTATTAGTGATTAGGTCCCCACCTGAGACATGGACCATAAGGAAGGGTGTCTCCTCTGGTCATACAGCAAAATGTAGTTAACAGCTTCAAAAAATGTCACTTCTCTTTGACTGACAGCCCAAGCCTGGATTTTTATTTAATTGCATTTTCTGGGTTTCCTTTGTTCAGGTGTTGGGCATTGTAGTGGGCGTCCTGATTCAGGACCATGACGTACGGCAGACTGACTTCCAGCAGTTACCATACCACCGCATCTTCATCATGCTGCTGCTGGAGCTCAATGCCCCTGAGCATGTGCTGGAAACCATCAATTTCCAGACCCTCACTGCCTTCTGGTAAGATTTCTAGTGCCAGACATTAGTAGTTATCCATGTATGACAGAATAGTCTTCTCATGTTGGCCACCGTGCCCTTAAACTGAAGACGTGTGAAGTCTTAGTAGTAAGGAAGGACCGATCTCTGGTTTTGTGGCTGATGCTGATCGATGGTGGAACTGGAATGGCAATAAATTTAAATAAACGGATGCTTAAGACATGGAGTAGTAGGTTCGGTGTGTATGACGTGGTCTAGACTGGTTTATCACCATTTATAACTTACAGTATGGGGTTCCTTCCACCATTTTAGGCCCTTAATCTAAATTTAGGCTGTTTCAGCTGGGAACTGCAAGAACATTTTGTTTCACTTATTAGTTTTAAGATTTTTACTCTCAGGATTGGCTATATTGGAGAAATATTGGTCGACTTTCAACCCAAATGTGATCGGCCGATATTTCTCTGGTTTAGATGATCCTGAGTCAGTTGATGCATTGAAACAAATGTTCTGATAGTCGATCGATCCTTCATCTCAAGTAACTAGTGTACTAATCGAATGGGATTGTGGTTTTTTGCAGCAACACTTTCCACATCCTGAGGCCAACTAAAGCCCCTGGTTTTGTCTATGCCTGGCTGGAGCTCATCTCACACAGGATCTTTATTGCCAGAATGCTGGCGCACACCCCGCAGCAAAAGGTGGGCATTTGCTTAAGATGCTTGAACAGCTATGAACATGACCTTCATGGTGTGACCTGCTAATGTTGGCCTTTCTGTGTCTGCCACTGCAGGGATGGCCCATGTACGCTCAGCTGTTGATTGATCTGTTCAAATACCTGGCCCCCTTCCTGAGGAACGTTGAGCTTAACAAACCTATGCAAATCCTCTATAAGGTATTTTGAGTTTTAACACCACCTCCCGTCTTGTCCTTTTGAAGATGTTCCTTTAGTAGGTTACCCATAATCGCCCTCTCTTTCCTGGTGTGCAGGGCACCCTGCGAGTACTTCTCGTCCTGCTGCATGACTTCCCAGAGTTCCTGTGTGACTATCACTATGGCTTCTGTGATGTGATCCCACCCAATTGCATCCAGTTGAGGAACTTGATCCTGAGTGCCTTCCCACGCAACATGAGGCTTCCAGACCCTTTCACGCCCAACCTTAAGGTAGCACGACTCTCACTTTGAAGCCCTGTGCATGCAGTATGATGTAGCAGATTTCTGGAAATGAAAGGACTTGATATAGATGTACAATGTCACTTGATTGCAGTGGTTTAAGGGCGTACTCTTACTGAGCCCTTCCCCACTCCCCTGCTGGCCTGGACTCGCACTACACTAAGCCATGCTCTGCTTGTACAGATGTTCATTATGCCGTAACTGAAAGACTTGTTTAAAACACTACTACAAGTTATGATGGTAGCGTAGTGGTTCAGGTTTCGGACTGTAGACGAGAAGGTTGAGGCTTCACGGTCCTCAACTGTTTGAAACAGACCTTGTAGGGTTGTCCCATTGAGATATGGACACCTGCTCAGTGATGTAATTTCTGATCATGTCTCGTTTTCCTCTTAGGTGGACATGCTGAGTGAAATTAACATTGCTCCCCGCATTCTCACCAACTTCACTGGCGTGATGCCGTCCCAGTTCAAGAAGGACCTGGACTCGTACCTAAAGACTCGCTCTCCTGTCACGTTCCTTTCTGAGCTGCGCAGCAACCTGCAGGTAGATGATCTTTCCCACTGTGGAACCAGAGCAGAATTCACGCTCTCGCACAGTCAACGCGCATTTCACACGACTCAACTTAAACTCGAACGTCTTCTGTCTCGCCTTGTACCAGGTATCCAATGAGCCAGGCAACCGCTACAACATCCAGCTCATCAACGCCCTGGTGCTGTATGTAGGCACACAAGCCATTGCTCACATCCACAACAAGGGTAGCACACCCTCCATGAGCACCATCACCCATTCGGCGCACATGGATATCTTCCAGAATCTTGCTGTGGACCTGGACACCGAGGGTGAGACGCCTGCATCGCGATCCATGCTCAGTTGGACGTCCTAACATTCAGCACGCAGCTGTTAACATGTAGACGAGTCAAGTCATTGATTTATAAAGCTATTTGTACAACTAGAACTATCGTGTGGCTGTACAGGGGGGTGCAAGCCTAGAGCAACAGTGGCAAGGATCACTATTGAAGTGCTTTTCCTATCTGCTCTCTCCTGCTCCGCTTAGGCCGCTACCTGTTCCTGAATGCGATCGCCAATCAGCTGCGTTACCCGAACAGCCACACGCACTACTTCAGCTGCACCATGCTCTACCTGTTTGCTGAAGCCAATGCCGAGGCCATTCAGGAGCAGATTACACGGTAGGAGCCATCTCCACTACTTTATGCTTGCAGACGTTCAAGTAAGACTTGATGGACCTGGTCATGGGGGCATTACAGTTTTTATTAGGGATGTGCTGGTTCTGAAATCATGACTTTATGTGAAGTAATCGCATGATAATTGGTGAATCCATTGCTGGATACTCAGCAGTGTTGTATCAGAACTGAAACTACACGTGGTAAGGCACTGCTGATGAGCCGGTGGTTCAGTTTTAGTGCCACCGGTTACCGTTTGACATTATGCTTCATGTACACAAGTTGGCTTAGACTCTGATCGTACGTTTTGTGACACAGGGTGCTCCTGGAAAGGCTGATCGTGAACCGGCCACACCCTTGGGGACTCCTGATCACCTTCATTGAACTGATAAAGAACCCTGCCTTCAAGTTCTGGAGCCATGACTTTGTGCATTGTGCCCCTGAGATTGAGAAGTGAGTGTACTTTTATTTATGGAGTTCTATGGAGCATGAACGTTTTGACATCCGGTCTTACTGTGGCTGCGTCTCTTGATCCAGGCTGTTCCAGTCAGTGGCTCAGTGCTGCATGGGGCAGAAGCAGGCCCAGCAGGTCATGGAGGGCACGGGTGCCAGTTAGGCTGCAGGAGTCGACCATCCCGAGTCCAGAGAGAAACACCTCCGCTTCCATGTAGCCCTGCACTGACGCCCTGCTTGCATCTGATCATCTCAGCCAGCACTGGACTACCTTCTGGGAATCGGCCACACTAAAGTGTTCGGGGTAACATAATTTTTGGGGGGTGGACTGTTAAGCAGTAAAGATTATTTTCAGTGTAAATATTAAGGGACGAGCAGATTTTGCGTAACGCGTCCCTTCTTGCTAGCCAAAGCTCTGATCTGACACACGAGCATGAAGACATGCTTTAACATTTCACTTGGCATCTGGTGCACACGAATGCTTTTTCTTTCTCCTGCCTGTTTGGCTTCCCTCTTGAACCACCCTGAATTTAGGATTTCCTTTGATTTTTTTTCTCCTTCAAGACTGATCTTTTTCGTTCGGAAGCTTGACGCTAGTGGCATACGGAGGTGCTTTATTTTCCCAGATTTTTGTTGTAAAGGGAGAGTTGTCGGTGTGGAGAGACTACGGGCCCCCGGACAGATCCTGTCCTCAGTGCAGTGGTGCTTTAGAGTCACTGGTGTGCAGTTTTAAGACGGCGGATAGGAGGTTCTCCCTGGCACTTGTAAATTGTGGATATATTCAGAAACCTGATGGTAATTTGAATCTTTAAAGTTTGTACAAAGATCCAAATTGCAGCAGACAGGAGGACCAATACAGCCCATTTTGTAAGGATTTTGAATGTTTTGTAAATGTATTGGTCCGTGTGTTGTATTTTGTAGTACTTTCTAGTTACCTTTAGTTCTTGCTACTTATTTCCTGTATGTATGCATTCTGTAGTTGCTGCATTAAACACTTGAACTGCACGCTGGACTGGGTCATTGAGTTCGTTCGGCCTAATTGCGGCACAAGATCAAGCATCCAGTCAGGTGTTCTCCGAATACTGGTACAATAGGCTGGATCAAAGAGCTGTTATAGAGCCACCTATCTTATCCTGATCACGTCCGGAGTCAAACATGGGGCCGGTTAGGGGTTGCTTGTGCAGTGAGTAGATAATTTAGGAAAAGAACAACTTTTCCCCAATTTGGGACTGTGGTAGCCTAGCGGTCAAGGTACTGGACTCTGGACCAGAAGGTCCAGGGTTCAAGTCCCACCTCTGCCAAGCTGCCACTGTTGGGTCCTTGAGCAAGACCCTTAACCCACAATTGCTTGGATTGTAAGACTGTACCAATTGTAAGTCGCTCTGGATAAGGGCGTCTGCTAAATGCTGTAAATGTAAATTTCAGTCTGTTTATTTTCTACTGTGCTAGAAATACCCCAAATGTACTCACTAAGTGAAAAGATCTAGGAGTGACAAGTTCAAGAGCTTTATGCGACAGTTCTGAAGGGAATCCAAAATTCTCTAGGTACAGATGCGAAAGTCAATAAACAAAACGACAAACCTTCGTGTGAATCCTACCAGGATTTGAACCTAGGCCCTCAGGAACTGCTGCCTCAGTAATATGGCATAATAACAGAATCAATTGGATGCACTACAAAGACGAGATATTTAGTCTTCAAACATTAACTTTATTGATATTTACATATTAACTCATTTTGAATGTGGCCTGGCATTGTCTTGCTGAAATAAGCAAGGACGTCCCTGAAAAAGACTTTGCTTGGATGGCAGCACATGTTGCTCCCAAACCTGTGTGTACCTTTCAGCATTAATGGTGCTTTCACAGATGTGCAGTTACCCATGCCATGGGCACCAACACACCCCCGTACCATCAGAGATGCTGCGTTTGAACTTAGCGCTGATAACTATCCGGACAGTCCTTTTACACTTTGGCCCAGAGGACACGACGTCCATGATTTCCAAAAACAATTTGAAATGTGGACTCATCAGACCACAGGACACTTTTCCACTTTGCGTCAGTCCATCTCAGATGAGCTCGGGCCCAGAGAAGCCGGCGGCGTTTCTGGGTGTTGTTGATATGTGGCTCTCGCTTTGCATGGTAGAGTTTTAACCTGCACTTGTAGATGGAGCGACGAACTGTGTTCACTGATGATGGGTTTCTGAAGTGTTCCTGAGCCCATGTGCTAATATCCCTTACAGAATGATGTCGGTTTTTAATGCAGTGCCGCCAGAGGGATCGAAGGTCACATGCATTCAGTGTTGGTTTTCAGCCTTGACACTTGCTTGCAGGGATTTCTCCGGATTCTCAATCTTCTCATGATATGGACTGTAGATGAAGTTTCTAAATTCTTGAAGTTTCTTGAAGTTTCTAGTTTCTAAATTCACCACTATTTGTGGTGAACCCCGCCACATTCTTGCTTACCCAATCATGACACTCGCCTGTTTCCAACGAACCTGTTGACCTGTGGAATGTTCCAAATGGGTGTTTTTTGGGCATTCCTCAACTTTCCCAGTCTTTTGTTGCTCCTGTCCCAACTGTTTAGGAACGTGTTGCAGGCATCAAATTCAAAATGGGTGAATATTTGCCAAAAATGTTTTATAATTATCCGTTTGGACATTAAATATCTTGTCTTTGTAGTGTATTCAATTGAATATGGGTTGAAAAGGATTTGCAAATCATCGTATTCTGTTTTTATTTGTTTTACACAAAAACAATGGAATTGTGATTGTAGTTATTTCATCCAATAGGTGTTGAGGTCTGTGCAGGTCTCGTCCTCTCACACACTCTCATTTTATGCATTTCTTGGTTTGTAGGGCTACTGGAACAAAGCTTTCCCCCAAACAATGGTGTTCAACCCAAATCTCCTCCACCAGACTTGATAGGTGGTCTTCTGGTGTCTGCCAAAGGAGTACACTACCTTGATTAAATGCTTGAAGGTCCCAATTGGATACCGATTCAGTTAAGATTACGAGTTTTTCAGATAACATGTTGCATTTGTACAAGGAACACTCAGCCTATCATTTATTAGAAATATTAGTGTTTTACATGAATTAACCTCTGCGTTTGAAATGGCCATTTCACTCGTTTATCTGGGTAAGACCTATCGTGGGTCTGGAACCTAAAGGCGTCGGCAGCCATCGTTTTCAACCATGCTGTATGGATGTATATCTCTTTTTAAAAGTTACTAGAGCCTTATTTTGGCACGCAAACTAGTCATCTCAAATGCCTTCTCGAGCGGAGGTTTTTTGGCATCTTGTCTCACTAAATGGTTTCTCAAATTTGTTGTATACCCACAATCTCCATATTGTATGACTTTTTGTCCAGCTCTTCCCTACTGTCATGGATTTTGGATAATAAATGTAACCAGACATCTGTTTTCAGGAACTGAGATGCCTTCCCTTGAGCTCCAGTCATGTTTAACTGATGCAGGCTCAATCTCGCGGGGGGGGGAGAAAACAATGGCTGGTCAGACGAGATTAAAGGGGGTTGAAAATTTATGCATACATGGGGGAAAATGGGCTAATTAGCTAAAGATCAATCTCAGGCTTAGCAGATCATTCAAATGATCGTTTTGAATTGGAAAAATAGACTTCTTTTTAAACCCACCCCTGCTTGAAATGCATTTCCTTCACTTCCCATGAAACTGAGTTCCATAACACTGCTTTACACCAGTCCAGCAAGTTGTGTTTTCCACAGTCTAAAGGTCATTACACACCAAATGTGATTTTTTTTTTTTTTTCTTTCACCAAGTGTGTGAATGATTGAGGCTCATGTATAATGACGCCATCTTCCGCCAGTGACAAAAATCTCATGGACTAATCACCATGGCTTCTGTGCCTCGTGTTTTAGGCAGGAAGTCTTTTCCTATTTGGACTTTCATGGAGTAAAAACATGGTTTTCTTCCTTGGTCCTCTGTTCCCTCTCCTAGGAACCACAGTCATTTTACTTGCTTACAATGTCCAGGTTTGGGATTGTGTTAAAAAATAAAAGTAATATAATTAAGTGATCTTTGAGTTAAAGCTTAAACTTGCTGTGTAACGGGACAGACCTAAATCAAATGTTCACGATAGTTTCAGTTCTTCCATGAGAAAGAACTGTGCTTCATTTTATTCCAAAATCAGATGTACGCACTATCAGTGTTTGCATTTTTCTGTGAGCAGCAAAAAGACGTCTTGAGCACTTTAAAGACATTTTGTGTAGTCTGTGTTTTTAAGTGAGTCGCTTGTAGTTTCAGGCGAAAAAAATCTCTGAATATTCCACATTTTCGCCTAGCGTTCGGTGTGTAACAGCCTTCAAGGCTGTTTTACAGTCACTTCAACATGGATAGCAGAGACGATGGACAAAGCTGCTGCTTAAAGAAGTATTCAGACCTAAAAAATGAACGTTACATGGTCTAAAATGTTTGGAGCAGGTAATCCCACAGTTTGGAGGCAGTCTGGTTCTAAACTGCACTGGTCTGTGTGAGCTGCTGCAGCTTTTTGATGATGCTCTTCTGCCCGAGGCGCACGTGCAGCGCCCTCCGCTCTCTGTGGTCTAGTTTGGCCAGAGCCTGAAGATCCTCCACCAGCCTGAGATCAGACTCCACGTCGCTGCCGTACAGGTTCAGCGTGAGGCCTGTGGCGACGTTCAGCAGCTTCTTCCACTCCGGAGCCAGTGCAGACACGCCATCGAAACTCAGAGCGTGGGCGGCTTTGGAGTCGTCATCCTCGCCTTCATCTTCCTCCCAACCTTCGTTCTCCTGGTACTCTTTAAACTCCTCTTTACTCATGCATAAGACCTGCAAACAAAGCTCTATTGAAAAAAATCCTTAAGGTCTAAAGTTGTGGGTTCATTTCATATGTATAAAGATTTGAAGGGATTTTTTTGCAGGTGGCCCAATGGTGCAGCAGTTAGCATATGTCATTTATACATGCGTAGGTGTAAGAAAAAAATTTGGGGGTCAGGAATAGATTAATCCCATTTACATTAAAGTTTGAATTAAACCACTACCAATTTAATTCAAACTAAGATTTTGAATTAACCCAATTAATTTGGAGTCCTGAATTTTATATCTATTTATTACGATGCCATTTAAATTAAGTTCTGACACAAGATCTATGATTCTCAAGGACATTCAGACCTTTTTGAAATCTTGGTCATCCCAAGGTTTCTTCCTCAAGTTTTTTTTTCTTGCCACTGTCACCCCAAGGTTTGCTCAGTTACCTTTAGAGTCGTGTAGAGCTCCGTATCCGTCAGTGCACCATTCTGGCCAAAAACGAAGACGCCCTTCTCCCCCACCACCTCCATGTCTTTCAGCATTTTCCATTTCTGCTCCAGGAGATGCTTCTCTGCCTCGCCCTGCGTCACTAGAGGTACAGTCCCAAGGAATATAACTTTTATAATAGCGTAACAGCACCGAGTCGCATAAAGTTTAACCGCAGTAACCAGCTATGTGGAAGCCTGGTAGCTTTGAGTTCGCACATAATACAAAATGGTTATGATGCTGTAAAAGGAGCAGCCAGCTAATGCTTAATCTTCTGCTTATGTACTCATTCACACTGCATGGAAAAGCTGTATCTACAACTTGGTCTTTCAAAACCACTGGCGCAGTGGTTAGCCCTGGGTTCCATCCTATCTTCAGACCTGTGCGGAATTTGCATGGGTGCTTCCACACTTCAAATACCTGCATTAGGCTAATTGATTGCCATAAATTGGCCTGATGCGACTAAACTAGTTCCAAAGTAACCTGGTGTCTGTCACAGATGGCCACTGATGCTGAAAGCGATGTTACATAAACCAAATAAACAAACAGCAGTCTTTCAATTTTGGAATTACCTTATTTAGATTATGATCTAAAGTTGTACAGCTGTTTTGAGACGATGCTCAACTGTAAAACAGCACTATAGAAGTAAAGCTGACTTGGCCTGAGGAACAACGATTGATCCTGGTCTAATGAGGCTCAGTAGAGTCAAGTGACAATCATTAACCAAGTGCTGATGATGAACTGTGGTAGCCTAGTGTTTAAGGTACTGGACTCTGGACCAGAAGGATTCAAATCCCACCTCTGCCAAGCTGCCATTGTTAGGTCCTTGAGCAAGACTTAACCCACAACTGCTTGGATTGTAAGACTGAATCAACTGTAAGTCGCTCTGGATAAATGCTGTGAATGTAGATGAATGGCACCTTGCACAGCTGCTTCGTACACTGTGGCCATGCTGATATCTGCCGCGTCGTTGGAATTGGTGGGGAAAGGTTCGGTGAAGCCGTACATATGCAGCAGCTGCCAGTTGGCCAGCTGACCATAGGTGTTGAAGATCTCCTCGCCCCTCCTGATCGGCTGCACTGCGACCATCTTCAAACAGTCCTGTAGGTGAGAAACAGAGACTTGTTTCGGAGGGCACAGAAAATGCTTGTT
>JAJAGP010005596.1:0-31283 GCA_025084515.1 Ancistrus triradiatus
TATGCTAATTTTGTGAGATTTTTGGGTTTTCATGAGCTGTATGCCAAAATCATCAGTATTAAAACAATAAAAGACTTGAAATATTTCAGTTGGTGTGCAATGAATCTAAAATATATGAAAGTTTAATTTTTATCATTACATTACGGAAAAGAATTAACTTTATCACAATATGCTAATTTTTTGAGAAGGACCAGTATATCAAATAAAAGTGATTGTAACGTTCCAAACAACTAGACTTGTGACAAACCTGCATGGATGAGGACTCAAATTTATTTTCTCTCTGCATTCTGATGAGAATGGAAAGAAAAAAATCCCAAGGATCACTGTTAGAGAGTTACAGAAAAGAGTAGCATCTTGGAATCACCAAGTCTCTAAAACCACACAATGCCACCTCCATGCCAACAGATTATTAGGAAGGCTCGCCAAGAAGCTTTTTCTCTCATCTAATCTCAAGCGTAAGCACCTGCACTTTGCTACTGGCACTCCCTTTGAATGTTCTACTCACAACACTCAAGGTGGGTTTATTGTAAAAAAGAAGGATAACTACTCTGAAAAGATTCTGATGCCCACTGTTAAGTATGGTGAAAGGTCTGTGGGGTGAACTAAAGAAGAGTATGCACCAAAGAGGACCTAGGACTCTGGCAGTCTGAAGAGATATTGTAAAAACGAATTGTCTCAAATTCCCTGCTCCCCATTCTCCGACCTTATTAGATGAAGATGACTAGGAGACCAAATGCTGTTTTACTGGCAAAGAGATGTTGTTCAAAGTATTACATGTAGGGGTGTCAATAATGTGGCATGTGGATTTGTTAAAAATAACTTCTTAATGAGTGATTTTTGTCTCACACCAAAACTACTTCAGTACTTCAAACTTTATCTCAGTGTGAGCTTAAGCTAATTTACCACAAAGTGAATTTCTTATAACCATGTTTACACATCTTCACCAGTGGAGCCATAATTGTGGAGGGACTGTATGTCTTACTTGAGAGTTTTTAGTATTGAATCTTTCAGATGTACGCTGTGAATCCCAGCTGTCCTTCTCCTCTTCGAAGATGATTTGGTAAGGCCATCTTCTCTGCCATGTTTTCCTTTTTCCAAGGCTACACATTCTTGTCAGTGACATCATTTGTTTGGAATGCTATGATGTATGATGGATGCTTTACACGCACTTGTTATGAGCTTAAGACAACATCCTGATCTGACAAGAGCAGATTTTGATTTCAAGCTTGGCTTGTCTCAAAAGGTTTTACCATTTTGATGATACTGTTGCTTTTTCTATACAGGGTTCAGAATTTGATCTCTAAAATGCTTCTCTGTGATATTGTTAAAAGTGCTATAGTAATAAAATAGAATGGAACTGAAGGACATTTTTCATAATACATTTGAAAATAAAATGACATTTGACAAATGGCTGACAGAAGCACATATTACAAAATTCTGGGACTATTAAAAAACTCGGAATTCCTCTAGTTGTAGAAACATAAAAATACCATGACATTGTTTGATCAACACACTGAAAAATCTTAAATACAGGCAAAGTCATCTCATATTTTTTTCTAGATGTTTTTACTAATTGTAAGTAATGAGATTTTTTTACTAATGATCTCACTATTAGATAAATTATCTACTGACAGATAATTTTGCTTCTTTCTAGAAATAACTGCTAAAGATAAGGTAAAATATCTACTACTAGAGTAAGAAAAAATGTGTAATAGTACATAATTAGGTTGAACTATCATTAAATGTCAAATAGTATAGAAAGTGGTGCTTGAAAGTTTGTGAACCCTTTAGAATTTTATGCATAAATATGGCCTAAAACATCATCAGATTTTCACACAAGTCCTAAAAGTAGATAAAGAGAACCCAGTTACACAAATGAGACAAATATATTATGTTTGGTCATTTATTTATTGAGGAAAATGATCCAATATTACATATTAGTGAGTGGAGAAAGTATGTGAACCTCTAGGATTAGCAGTTAATTTGAAGGTGAAATTAGAGTCAGGTGTTTTCAATCAATGGGATGATAATCAGGTGTGAGTGGGCACCCTGTTTTATTTAAAGAACAGAGATCTATCAAAGTCCGCTCTTCACACGTTTGTGGAAGTGTATCATGGCACGAACAGAGGAGATTTCTGAGGACCTCAGAAAAAGACGTGTTGATGCTCATCAGGCTGGAAAAGGTTACAAAAACCATCTCTAAGAGTTTGACTCCCCAACCAATCCACAGTCAGACAGATTGTGTACAAATGGGGGAAATTCAAGATCATTGTTACCCTCTCAAGAACGAATGTTTTGTGGATGGAATGAGACCAAAACAGAACTTTTTTTTGGTTTAAGGGAGAAAAGTGTTATGTTTGGAGAAAGGAAAACACTGCATTCCAGCATTAAGACCCTTATCCCATCTGTGAAACATGGGGTGGTGTAGTAAGTCATGGTTTGGGCCTGTCCGTTTGCTGCATCTTGGCCAGGATGCTTGCCATTCATCGATTGATGGAACATGAGTTTTGGAATTTAGATCAGAGAATTCTAAAGGAAAAATGTCAGGACATCTGTCCATGAACTGAATCTCAAGAGAAGGTGGCTCATGCAGCAAGACAACGACCCTAAGCACACACAGTCGTTTCATACCAAAGAATGGTTTAAAGAAGAATAAAAGTTCATGTTTTGGAATGGCCAAGTCAAAGTCCTGACCTTTAATCAATCAAAATGTTGTGGAAGGACCTGAAGAGAGCAGCTAATGTGAGGAAACCCACCAACATCCCAGAGCTGAAGCTGTTCTGTACGGAGGAATGGGCTAAAATTCCTCCAAGGACTGATCAACAGTTACAGGAAACGTTTACCAGCTGAAAGCAGAGGTTCACATACTTTTGCCACTCCCTAATGTGTATTATTGGATCATTTTCCTCAATAAATAAATGACCAAGTATAATATTTTGTGTCATTTGTTTAACTAGGTTCTCTTTATATACTTTTAACACAATGATGATGTTTTAGGCCATATTTATGCAGAAAAATAGAAAATTCTAAAGGGTTCACAAACGTTCAAACACCACTGTATACAATTTGAACTATACAGGTTGTTTGGTTTAACACCCAAGGTCTTAAGAATTATAATTGGAAATACATATACATATAATTCAGGTCTGAAAGGCAGAAAGCTTGTACAAGCAAACCCTTCCAACACCTGTTGACAGTTGACTATGGTAATGTTCTGGTCAACATCTATTCTGGTCAACGTCCTGTTACACAGAACATAATGTGAATGTTAAACAGGGCATACCTGTACAGTATTTCTATAGTTCAAATTAAATCCAGCTAGTTACAAATTCTATTGTTTTGTCTTCACAAGTAAGATAAAGGCCTTTCTCATTTTCCTTCTATGTCTCTGATTAACCAGCTATTTAAATCAAGCATATATGTAAATAGACCCTTGTCCTAATGGTAGCATTGTATCATATAGTATGATCATTCAAGGGTACAGGTTTATATTATAGCCAACAACAGCAAAGGAATGTTTACTGATACACTCCCATTTTTGCATACATGGATTAAGTTACCATTCCAGTACTAAGCACTCTCTGGAACATCAATTATAGCTGATCATATTTCTTTTTATAATGGAGCATGACAAAGCCTCTCAAGTATACTCTGATAGGGTAATCTGAGACTGGTCGATAAAAGGCGTAATATCTAGCACAGAGAGAAAGTAATGTCAGGATGCATTAATGCCACTCACAATGCCTGCCTCATCACTTCACCACACAGCTGGAGGCTGAAGAATATTTCAAACTGAAGGGTACGAGGTCCCATTGTGATCGGAAAAAGCAACACATTAGCAATGATGCAGCTAAAATACAGTTACTGTATTGTTCAAGTGTCAATCAATTTCTATAAAACATATAGAAAACATAAAGAGAAAACAATGGAGCACCGGATGATGAAACAGCAAGCACACCCATGTCCACACAGGCATAATCCTTCATATCCTGTTTTCCCTTAGCTACACATCTGCCAAGAAAAGCCCTGAAAACAAATCCCTTCGTCTGGTTTCTTTCCTGCCTTTCATCGGATGCAAGCAGGGTACTCTGTAACCATTATTTTTAGCATTGTCATAAGATTCTTATTTGTAAAATATACTAAAATATGTTGCAGGATTTTATCTCATCAGCTGCATGGACACAACCTGGAAATGCTCTTACACATTTCATGCAAACATTGGGCTTTGCTAAAACGTTACTATAAAATAATTTATCTTGTGTAGTCTGTGAAAAGCGAATATACAGCACACAAACAGTGCACTACAAAAACCATTATGTTTCCAATAAAGGACCATTTGTTTTATTAAACTACGATTCGACTTTGTTTAGTACAACTTTGATACTTAGCATTTGAGATATGAAAGATCTAGAATATTAATAATATACTCACCACTTTAGTAGGTACAACTACTCATATCTAACATAAATATCTCATCAGCCAATCACATGGCAAAAACTCAATGCATTTAGGCATGTAGACACGGTCAAAACAACCTGCTGAAGTTCAGTTTCACAGCCTATGAACATAGCACTTTTGTTGGTGCCACATGGGCCCAAGTATTTTATACACTGCTGATCTACTGGGATTTTCACACAGCCATCTCTCAAAGTATGTAGAGAAACAGATGCACTACATTCTGTAATGTAGAACTACAAAGTGCTTCTATATGGTAAGTGGAACTGATAAAATGGACAATGAGTGTAGAATCAAGGAGGTGGTCATAATATAGTGATTGATGCGTGTGTATCATAATGCTAATTATTATCAACTAAACAACAGGTAATTACATCAGTGATGAGATGTCAGGTTTTGTGTCCAGCCATGATTCAAGACAACTGACGTGTTTACATCAATAATACCAATGCTTGTTTGACATTCCAAAAAAAAAAACCAACGCATTAAAAACCCCATCAGATATCCATTTATGGCTATAAACATACTTGTACTTTAGAAATAACGATTTATAAACTGAATCCAGTCTAATCCTATAATCTAATATACAGTCGTATGAAAAAGTTTGGGCACCCCTGAATCATTTTCCATGATTTTTCTTTATAATCATTGGTTGTCCAGCTCAGCAATTTCAGGTAAATATATCATATAGCAGATGAACACCGTGATATTTGAGAAGTGAAATTAAGTTTATAGGTTTTACAGAAAGTGTGCAGTAATTATTCAAACAAAATTAGGTAGGTGCATAAATTTGGGCACCTTTGTCATTTGAATACCTTTAGCACTAATTATTGGAACACAAAATTTGTTTTGTAAGCTCATTGACCCTTGATCTACATACACAAGTGAATCCAACTATGAGAAAGTGTTAAGGTGGCCAATTGGAAGTTTTTCTCCTCTTTGCATCTTCTCTGAAGAGTGGTAACATGGGAGCCTCAAAACAACTCTCAAATGGCCTGAAAACAAAGGTTGTTCAACATCATGGTTCAGGGAAAGGGAAAAGCTCTCTCAGAGATTTCAGCTGTCAGTTTCCACTGTGAGGAACATAGTGACGCAATGGAAGACCACAGACACAGTTCTAGTTAAGGAACTCCCGAAGTGGCAGACCAAGAAGAATCTCAGATAGGCAGAGGCGAAGGATGGTGAGAACAGTCATAGTCAAGCCACAGACCACCTTCAAAGACCTACAACCTCATCTTGCTGCAGATGGTGTCACTAATCATCGTTCAACTATACAGCACACTTTGCACAAGGAGAGGCTGTATGGGAGAGTAATGCAGAAGAAGCCTTTTCTGCAGACACGCCACAGTCACTTGAGGTGTGCTACAGCACATTTGGACAATCCAGCTTCATTTTGGAATAAAGTGCTGTGTACTGATGAAACTAAAATTGAGTTATTTGGACATAACAAGGAGCGGCACACATCCCAAGACAAACATTTGCTACCCACAGTAAAATTTGGTAGCGGTTCCATCAGGCTGCGGGACTGTGTGGCCAGTGCAGGTACTAGGAATCTTGTTAAAGTTGAGGATCGCATATTCCAGTTAATATCTCCAGATTCTTGAGAACAATGTTCAAGAATCAGTGACAAAGTTGCACCGAGGCCAACGACCCAAAACCCTGCTCAAAATCTACTAAGGCATTCATGCAGAGGAACCAGTACAACATTCTGGAATGGCCATCTCAGTCCCTAGACAAATGTGAGCTGTCCATGCTCGGAAACCATCAAACCTGACTGAACTGGAGATGTTTCTAAAGAAGAATGGTCCAAAGCACCTTCAACCAGAATCCAGACTGGAAGCTGTAGGAAGCGTTTAGCGGCTGTTATTTCTACAAAAGGAGGATCTACTAAATATTGATGTAATTTTTTCTGTTGGGGTGCCCAAATTTATGCACCTGCCTAATTTTGTTTGAATAATTACTGCACACTTTCTGTAAATCCTAGAAACTTCATTTCACTTCTCAAATATCACTGTGTTCATCTGCTATATGATATATTTAACTCAAGTTGCTGATCTGAACAACCAATGATTTATAAACTAAAATCATGAAAATTATCAGGGGTGCCCAAACCTTTTCATACGACTGTACTGTACCTCGCTCTGCTAAATGGTTCTGATAAAAAATAATATTCAGGTGACTATGGGAGCTCCAATTCCATTGTTTTCTATGGAGCAACCCATATCTGATTCCTGTATATTCAAAACCCAGTCCATTTTCAATGACGTCAGAGTACCACAGGGGTGCAGGGGACTTTCTGATTAGTCATGGCTGACTAACAAGCAGTGTCTTTATCACCTGTACCATGGCATGATGTGATCTCACACATCTCACAACTGTTCCTTCTACTGTTAAATGCTACAAAATAAAATAAACATCCAGCTTCTCATAATTAGCAAAAAGTGTAGGGTTATATAGAGGTAAGAAGTCGTTAAGAACACATTCTACTTCTGGCATTTTTCCATATCTTATACAGAATTATTGGTTATAGAGTGTTATGGGGTTGAAATAGCCAATATATTAAAGTGGGAATGATGAAATTGGGAATTCGATAGTGGGATTCCACTGTATTACTCTAAATATATCTAAAGAACACAGATTAGCCTATTTTTATGCTTGTAGATTATGATGGTCAATTATTGTACTGCTATTTTGGGGTATGATCATTTCATCTTCTGTCCAAGCATGCTACACGGAAACCTTTGCATTTCTCTTATCATTTAAAATCAGTTAAGCAAAGACGTCAAATAAATGGCACCAGTTAAAGGACATCAATTAAATGCATCAATAGTGAACAACTAACGTGTAAAGGACTTTATGGTACACCTCTTAAAGGTTGCAAGTTTTAGCCTGTATAATCAAAGCAAACGCATTACAGATATTTACATTTATGTCATTTAGCAGACACCCTTATCCAGAGCACCTTACAAGTGATACAATCTTACAATCCAAACAACTGTGGGTTAAGGGCCTCTCTCAAGGACCCAACAGTGGCAGCTTGGCAGAGGTGGGATTTGAACCCTGGATCTTCTGTTCCAGAGTCCAGTACCTTAACCTCTAGGTCCAAATACAGCAAAATTAGTGTTTTCTGTCCTGGAATACACTTAACTTAGCATTTTCTTCTTCCCTAATAAACCTGATCCATCAAGTCAAGTCAAGTCAGATTTATTTATATAGTGTTTTTTTACAATGGAACAATCCCAAATTGAGCAAGCCTAGAGCAACAGTGGAAAGGAAAAACTCCATAAGCGTTATGAGAAAGAAACCTTGGGAGGACCAAGACTCAAAAAGGTACCCAACCTCCTTCATCAAATTGTTCCTTAAATGAATATCGGTGCTAGAGCAGGGAGAACCACGAATTTGCCGTGCATGGATACTCCAAAAATTGTTGAAAAATAACTGAGCTAAATAAAACCCATCCTGTTTCAAGACTTGAATTAAAGTAAACTAAACCATGTTAAGGTTTAACCTATAATGAAACAAAAACCAAAATTAAAAACTACTAATCTAAGCACTTCCAAGGGTTTGTGATTGGTGTTAATAACCTATAAACTAAAACAAAAAACTCAAATGCAGTTTTCTTTAACCTGTTTATTAACTGAATCTGAAAGTCTATGTTATAACAAAAGGGATTTGTGTTAGGTTTTAGTCTATAAATGAAAGCATGAACTAAAGGAAGCAATTGCTTGTCCTTTTGTTCAGAAGTTATATTCCTGAAAAGGTCACCAGAATTCATTTTAAGTCTCCCAGCAGCAAATTTCATTTCAGAGTTTCCCTTATTTACTCTTAGAAATATGATAGCCAACACAGAGGAGGGTTTATATCACATCTGTAGCATATAAGGTAACTGGCATTGGTAGCATTAAGAGAACAAGCCTGTTAGATGCCAAGTATCAATGCTGTAGCCAAACCTCAAAGACAGCCCACAAGCTCCTCATTCAGGTGACCTGAAAACATGTCCTGTAACTGTAAAGGGTCCATATCGTTGCTGCTTAGCTTATTTGATGTGCCTCAAGAGTATTAATGCTTGGTTGTGGCTTTTCTTGTTTGTATGACGCCAATGTGGTCCAATTCTGAACTAAATAGTAAATGAAAATACACTCACCGGCCAATTATTAGGTATGCCTTGCTAGTACTGAGTTGGACCCCCTTTTGCCTTCAGGTCTGGTGACCTTGGAGGCCGTTTGAGTACAGTGAACTCATTGTCATATTCAAGAAACCAGTTTGAGATGATTTAAGCTTTGTGGCATAACATGGCATGTTAGCCTGCTAAAAGTTGCCATAAGAAGATATAAAGGAATGGACATGGTCAACAATAATACTCAGGTAATCTGTGGAATTTACACATTTCAATTGGTATTAAGGGGCCCAAGATGTGCCAAGGAAATATCCCCCACACCATTACACCACCACCTGCAGCCAGAACCGTTTATACAAGGCAGGATGAATCAAAGCTTTCATGTTATTTATGCCAAATTCTGACCCTCATCTGACCCTCTGGGACTCATCAGACCAGGCAACATTTTTCCAATCTTCTCTTGTCCAATTTTGGTGAGCCTGTGCAAATTGTAGCCTCAGTTGCTTGTTCTTAGCTGACAGGATTGGCATCTGGACTTCTGCTGCTGTTTCGAGGTTCAACGTGTCATGCATTCAACGATGCTCTTCTGTGTACCTCAGTTGTACCAATTGGCAGCTCGAACAAGTCTGGCCATTCTCCTCCGATCTCTGGCATCAGCAAGACATTTTCACCAAGATAACTGCCACTCACTGGGGATTTTCTCTTTTTCAGACGCTTCTCTATAAACCCTATAGATGGCTGTGTATGAAAATCCCAGTAGATCATCAGTTTCTGAAATTCTCAGACCAGCCCTATCACCAACAACCATGCCACGTTCAATGTCACTTAAATCACATTTCTTCGCCATGTTTGGTTTGAACGTCAGCAGGTCGTCTTGACCATGTCTACATGCCTAAATGCATTGGTTTGACCATGTGATTGGCTGATTAGGTGTTTGCGTTAACAAGCAGTTGGACAGGTGTACCTTACAAAGTGGTCTGTGAGTGTAAATGTCCTAATAGCTGTAACACATCAACAATAAGTCAATCTTTCATAATACCCACTAGATATGAATAAAGCAGTACTAGTGACCTCATTCAAAATCGTGAAACTTACACCTACTGGTTTGCGAGTGGGTGTTACTTGAATGGAGTGGTAGAATTGGGGTTGGACCCTCTTGGTCACTTTGCGTTTCCTCACAGCACTGCCGGAGTCTGGTTCACTCTCTGCTATATCAATGCGAGGCCGCTCTTCGCATGCACGAGCCCTCACGCTCCGTCGGCCATGACGTGGACTGTACCGAAACCCCTGTCAACACACAGCATGTGACACTTATCCTGCTAAAACACAGTACATCATCTCCATCACCACATTGACTTATTCAGACACTTGCTGGTACAATGGGGCAAAGTATTTAGTCAGCCACTGATTGTGCAAGTTCTCCTACTTAGAAAGATGAGAGAGGTCTGTAATTTTATCATAGGTACACTCAACTATGGGAGACAAAAACGAGAAAAAAATCCAGGAAATCACACTGTAGGATTTTTTAAAAAGAACTTTAATTGTAAAATCATGGTGGAAAATAAGTATTTGGTTAATAAAAAAAGTTCAACTCAATACTTTATAACATAACCTTTGTTTGGCAATGACAGAGGTCAAACGTTTTCCTGTAAGTCTTCACCCAGGTGTGCACACACTGTAGCTCTTATTTTGGCCCCTTCCTTCCATGCAGATCTCCTCTAGAGCAGTGATGTTTGGGGCAACAAACATGGACTTTCACAACTCCCTCTACAAAATTTTCTATGAGGTTAAGGTCTGGAGACCAGCTAGGCCACTCCAGGACCTTGAAATGCTTTTTACGGAGCCACTCTTCGTTGCCCGAGCGGCGTGTTTGGGATCATTGTCATGCTTGGAAGACCCAGCCACGTTCCATCTTCAATTGCTCTCAATGATGGAAGGAAGTTTTTGGCTTAATATCTCACAATTCATGGCCCTGTTTCATTCTTTTGCCCTTAAACACCGGATCAGTTGTCCTGTCCTCTTAGCAGAAAAACAGCCCAAAAGCATGAATGTTTCCTCCACCCCATGCTTCACACATAGGTATGGTGTTCTTGGGATGCAACTCAGAATTCCTTCTTCTTCTTCCTCCAAGATGATGAGTTGAGTTTTTATAAAAAAGTTTAAATCCTCTTCTGGCTCATCCATATTCTCTCTGGCATACTTCCCGACGGGCCTGGACATGTACTGTCTTAAGCAGGGGGGACCGCCTGGCACTGCAGGATCTGAGTCCCTCTCGGCGTAGTGTGTTACTGATGTGGTTAGTCTTTGTTATTTTTTCCCAACTCTCTGCAGGTCATTCATCAGGTCCCTCTGTTTAGTTCTGGGATTTTTGCTCATCGTTCTCATGATCATTTGATTGACCCCATGGGAAGAGATCTGCATGGTGCCCCAGATCAAAGGAGATTATCAGTGGTCTTGTATGTCTTCCATTTTCTTACAATTGCCCCATAGGTTGATTTTTCACACAACTGCTTGTATGATTCTAGATTCATCCTGGTGTCCTTCGACAGCTCTTTGTCTTGGCCATGGTTGAGTTTGGAGTCTGACTGTTTGAGGCTGTGGACAGGTGTCTTTTATACAGATAACGAGGTCAAACAGGTGCCATTAATACAGGTAACGAGTGGAGGACAGAAGAGCTTCTTAAAGAAGAAGTTACAGGTCTGTGAGAGCCAGAAATCTTGCTTGTTTGTGGGTGACCAAATACTTATTTTGAACCATGATTTACAATTAAATTCTTTAAAAATCGTACAATGTGCTTTCCTGGATTATTTTTTTTTTCATTTTGTCCCTCATAGTTGAAGTGTACCTATGATGAAAATTACAGACCTCTCTCATCTTTCTAAGTAGGAGAACTTGCACAATCAGTGGCTGACTAAATACTTTTTTGCCCCACTGTATTTCAAGTTTGAAAAAAAGAAGATTCCATCCAGTGCTCTTCAGTGTGCTCCTTTGGGTAGGCCACATGGTTTTTATGTAGAATCTAGAACAGTGGGTTCTAGGAAGAACCATTTCAAACAGAACACTGCAATGTCAAACCTGTTTGATGTGAAGAGCAATTTATTAAGCTATTTAATTTATCTTCTACAGTACTGTGCAAAAGCATTAAAAGCATTAAAATTGTTGATTTAGCACTGGTATAATGACCATATATAATTATTTCTCAGTCTCTTTTATTAGAAGACAACCAGAAAATACATGACATTTGTATACAGTACTAAAAACTTAAAAAGCAGAAAGAACAGCTTCTATAGGCTACAGTGGTAATTATGTAGTGTGACCTCCCCTTACACTTCAGCAATAGCAGCATCTGGCAGCTTTACTGGAACGTTGACCCTTCTATAGTCCAAAGCCTGATCAGGAATGGTCTTTTTGTAAGGGTAGCCACTTTTATGAAAGACACCACTTTTCAGGGCGGTCACGCTAATACTGACTTTTGCCTGCAGAAGCCATTTTGTTCTGAATATTATGTTTTTTTTTACTTTGTGTACTTAATAAATAGACTGAGAATTAATTCTATATGGTCATTATAGCATTGCCAAAACGACAAATCTGATGTTGGTCTAAGGCTTTTGCACAGAACTGTACACAGTGGTAGCTCGGTTCTCAACCACCTCGGAACTTGGCAAATTCAGTTCTCGATGCATTTTGACTAGAAAAATTTGTCTTGGTTCTCGTCCTTTGCTCAGTACTCAATGAGTCGAGCCACATGACTCGTTTCTGCCAAAACTTGATTCACGATTCAGTACACAGTGATTCAGTGATTCAGATTCAGAAGAGTAGTTGCTCAGACATCTCCGCTATTTCTGTCTTGTTTTTCTTCATTTTTACATCTACAGTACAGTGACTTTTTGTGCAAAAAAGTCTCCCTGGGTCCTAAAAAGGTTAGTTTATAAGAGCCAACCGAAAGCAAAACAGGAATTGCATCCTCCAGAACACAGGCTGCAGTTAACTTACCGGCTATGCTAGCGCCCGGAGTTCATCAACAGAGTAAGTTGCTTTCACTGTTCACTTTCAATCTATTACTCACTAAATTACACAAATTTTTTCAACACTTTATTATAAAATAGGCTTTTTTGGTAAGGATTTTGGTCAACTGTAGGTTAATGTAAGTGTTTTAAACACTGACTTATTTATCATAGGTTCAGCTCTTATACAATATAGACTGTTCTACCAAAACATTCAGTAAACTCCTCAGTTCATGATAGTTATGATGGATTTGTTGGAACATATCCCCTTCATAAATCAGAGAGCACTTGTACAATACAAAACTCCATTAATGCATATAATACCTTAAAACAGGTTTTGATTTTCTGGGTTCTGGAACAAATTCATTCAATTTACCATATTCCTTATGGGAAAAATTTGTTCGGTACTCGTCAACAAACCTTCTGCAACGAATTACTGACGAGAACCGAGGTACCACTGTATTGAATCCAATTCAGGATCGCATAGGCAGGGTGCAAGTCAGAAACCAACACTGGACAGGGCACCAGTCAATCAGGCACACTCTGGGACACTTTAGATTCACCCATCGACCTAACACATGTCTTTGGAATGTGAGAGGAACCTGGAGTACCCAGAGGAAACTCACACAGACAGCGACCAGGCCAAGACTCGAACCCAGGTCCCTGGAGCTGTTTGGCGACACTGCTAACCACTTATAAAAGCCATTATTAGATTAACAACAATTAGTAGATGAATCTAGCTAGGGCTTAGAGGTCTTGCTCGACAGTGGCAGCTTCGCAGAGCTTCACATTAGCAATGGTTCCACCTAGAACTGGGAATGCTAGCGGTAGCAGGTGCGCTACTTTGTAGGTGCGCATGCGCAATGCGTATTTTAAGGTATCGCTATTTATGCCTCACTTTGAAAGTGACATAATATGTACAAAACGGAGTACTTTTCCACACACAATACCATTTTATATAATGAGTCTGTTTGATTGTCATTAATTAAACATAATTATCCTAAACACCTTGACAGAAAAACGAGAAAAAAATATATTACCTCAGACCGAAAGTGATGCGCTCGGAGACCAGCTGCTGAAACAAACGGAAAGGGTTAAATACCAAAAACACAGTTTAATAAATGTTTAGTAAATAAATGTTCAGTAAATGTACACAGTTTTGCGAAAGATGAAGTCAAATAGGTCACTTCAAACACGTTATGACAGCTTTTAACGTTACCTTAGGTACATACAGAGACGCAGCTGCATCCTAAGTCAACGGTCAAATGCTGTGACAACGTAACCCGACAGAGATACCATAAGCAAGCCACCGAATAACAGCTAAATAAGCTTTTATGATTCGTACAAACGCGTTAAAAAGCAAAAAGTAGGCTATCTACGCTTCCTGTAGATGAACGCCGGCTAGGCATTGTACCCACCGCGGCTCCTTGAGCGCCTGGTGAGCACCGATTTTATGGGGATCTTCTCATGATGAAGTCTCCGGTGCCAGCAGCAGATAAACACAATCGTGGCCACCGTTCCCAGCAGGAGCAGTATCAACAGCAGCAGGCACTGAATGCTCAAGGGTCTCAGTAAAACCAAAAAAGCCGCAGCGATCATCGCGATGTAACGCAGCCCCTACCTGCACATACGCACATTATCTAGGCTACGGCGAACACCTCGGCTCTCCCTCTATCCACATTGCATGTAGGTCGATTAATGTCGACAGCGGTGAGACAAGGCATGAGTCAGCAGGAACCCCGCTTTCAGGGCTGATGCAGAAGGGAGAGAGCATCTGCATCTGAGCTCAGCAGAGCTGCAGAGAGGAGGGTTTACAGCATCCGTCCTGTATACACACTGCAGGCTTGGTGTCAGATTAACACATCAGACCCACGCAAGCATGAAGTCATGGATTGACACAGATGTACAGAAACCTTACTTGTAGGCCAGTTGATTATATTACCTGCAGTAATCCATGGTGCTGAATGAATGCGTTATGGTTAGGCCTGTAGTGATAAAAGTGAATCATCCCTACTTTACCCCTGCTTATCCTGGTCAGCATCAAGGGGTCTGGGTACTGGGTACACCTGAATAGGACAATCGAACCAACTGGCCTTCAAATTGCAAGCCCAAAATGTGTTTCAAACTCAGGATCTCAGGAACTGCTGTTTCGAGCATCTGACTATGAGTCACAGGAACTGTATAACAATAATAATACTAAACTCAAATCGCATAGTACACTTCTTTTTCTTTTTCATGTACATTCATTGACAAAAAAAGCTCATCAATAAGGAGTTGTTGGAATCGAACGAAACTTTATTTGTGTGAATGTAATGATGATATTACAATTACTAAGTGATTACAATATCAGAGCAAAAGGGTAAGTTTATTGGGGAAAACTGTACAATTGAAAGGAGGCTCTAGTACCCTGTTAGGCCACCTCTAGCCTGGATACAAGACGAGATACGGCTGGGCATTGGAGGCAAACAGGTTTTGTATGGTATCCTGTGCCACATTTGCCCACAGATGTTGCAGCTGGGCCTGTAGATCCTGCACACTCATAGGCTGCTGAAGCTGGTATCCCAGCTGGTCCTATAAATGCTCGATTGGCGATAAATATGGTTACCAAGCAGGCCAAGCAAGTGTTGCAATCTGTTGGAGACATCCCTGGGAAACCCTTGCTGTGCTTGAGCGAGCATTATCCTGCTGAGAAATGCCAGTTGGAAGCCTTACCATGAGAAGCAACACATGTGGCCACAGGATGTCCTGCACATATCGCTGAGCTGTTAGTGTCCCTCATATCCCCACTAGGTGTGACCATCAAATGCATGGCACACCAGCAAAGGCAGGATTGAAGCGCTCACCACGTTGTCTCCATAGTCGAACCTGACCATTGTCAGATCCCAAACAGAGCATGGATTAGTCCCTAAAGATGATACAGGTCCAGATTGCAGCAGTCCAGGTTTCTTGTTCACAACATAACTGCAAACAAAGGTGACGGTGGTTGGCTGTCAATGGCAGGACATGTAATGGGAGCAGTGACAACTAATTTCCTTCTGCTAACCACCTGGAAATGGTCCAGGCACAGACAGGGGTGTGTAGTGAAGATGCCACCAGTGTCTGAATGGTGGACAACAAAGCTGTATTAGCTGCACATGCTTGTTGGCAAATCAAACAATCCTCTCTGCTTGTGGTCTGTCTGTGCCATCCAAAGCCTGTCTGTCATGTGTGCATGCCCTCATGGAACCATTGCTCCCGACATCTCCTAACAGCTAGGTCAGAACGACCTAGATCATGGGCAATTTGTCAAAATGACCATCCTGTTTCTTTCAGTACAATGATGCGCCCTCTCTCAAATTCTGTCAACTGGACAAAATGTCTTTGAGTGAGTCGTAGAGGAATGCCTAACAGTCAACAATCTCTCACCGAGGCACACTATCCAAAATTTTAGAACCTTTTTATAGGGCAGTGGGGGAAGCACTTTTACCGCCTCTTGTGGCAATACCCAGTGTCTAATCAGACCACACCTGTAATAATTTACATATCTGCGTGAGACGTCACTGATGCTGAGTTTTGCAGCTATCTGACATTTCTATCTGGGTGAGTTTTTATGTTTGTCAATGAGTATACTTAATGATTTCAAAGCAGCACAGATGACACTTATTCTGAAAAAGATCACACTAAACTCAGCAGCGATTGACTAATTTCTCTTGTTTCTTTCCTTTCCAAATCCTTGAGCATTCCTACAATCTGTTGTTCCTCCTTCACAGCCAGAATCCTAGCCTGCACAGTCTAAGGAACAATTTGTATGGGAATTACTCACAAGCCTCAATGCGTGTCCATATTACCCAAACTGTCACCAGTCCAAATCCTTCTGGAAGTCTTTGACAATGTCAGTTAACCAAAGTGTGATGACATAATTTGTCTAGAGGCACAGATTTGCTTCCTGCCTAGAGGTGTTCGTGTATTATGTGATATACATGAGAGGTATCTACTCCATACAGATGCTTTACTTGTGTCACTTAAGACTTGGTGCTTGGTCTTCTTCTCCATTCCCTCTATACTAGTCCTTTTGGAAATGTAAAGATCCATAAGTAAAGCTCACAGGCATCCATCCAGACTGCATCCTCTGCAAGGCTGGAGACTTCTCATATGGATCTTGACTGATCAATTAAAGCTGAATCCCAGCAAGACTGAAATGATCTATATTCCTGTAAGAGCATACCTGCATTTAGATCTTGCTGTATACCTGCATTTAGATCACCCTTCGAGACTCATAGACGTCTGACAAGTATTGATACAACATTGATCCTGTTGGAATAGCTATTGATGCTGATGCAATGTTCAATAAACAGAGAAATTCACAGAATTATGTAAACAGCTTTGTATTATTCAACACAACAACCTGCTGATACAGGAGATACAGGAATGTACTGCTCTGGCTGTCCAGGAAAACAAGGTGATCGTCTGTGAATGTATGTGATTCCCCCATTTTAAAATCCACCAGCTGCCACTGCTGTGAACACAGGCACAATAGTGGCACAGCACTAAAATATGCTGTAATATTATGTCAATGGAAAATCCCAACAATAATAGAGATCTTTGTAAATCTTTTGAAAAGTTTATGAAGAAATCTTTATAAACTGTTTGTGTGTGTGTGTGTGTGTGTGTGTGTGTGTGTGTGTGTGTGTGTGTGTGTGTGCGTGTGTGTGTGTGTGTGGCATTCAACAGTGGATAAAATGAACTGTTAACATGTCATAAAACAGATTTTTCTTTGCTTGTAGTGAGATGGTATGGTTATGGTATGTTTTATGAACACTTTTCATCATGAACAAACACAGACAAATAACAGCGAACTAAAAGAGTAAGGGGGAATTGGGAGGATACAGAGTATACATTTTAACAACAGCTAAAATATACCATCACATGGTTAGAAAACATATGTAATCATAATGTAAATTGTGTTTTTAGATGTTCATTTAGTTAATTTGCTCCTTAACTTGCTTTAATAAATGTGAATGCAATGGGACACTTTATCAAGTTTTTAAATATATTTTATGTTTGCTGCTTATATTTTACTGGGTATACATAGTTTGATTTAAACATGCCATTAAAATGGCTGTAATAAAAAATACATTAATTAGGCAACATCAGCAATGTTTAGTGGGGTATGAAGTTTGGTGTGTGTGTGTGTGTGTTTGTGTGTGTGTGTGTGTGTGTGTGTGTGTGTGTGTGTGTGTGTGTGTGTGTGTGTGTGTGTGTGTGTGTGTGTGTGTGCCCTGCAAAGGATCGTCCATTCACTTTGATGTCTTGTGAATTATAGTATAAAAAAAGGTGTCTTATATATATTTAATACATGTCTGAATGACAAACATTCTAGCATGAACAAACCACCTGCTGGCAGAAAAGAGAATTACCGCTATGAAGACAGAAAAGAACATAGTAATGTTTCTTTCATTTCTGTTATCGTAAGTGTTTCAGTTTCTTATGAAATATACGAAGATAAGAATTACTGCATTGTATAGTATTTCAAAATATACAGAAAAATTATATTTTAAAAAGTACAAATTATAAAATCGAATTGTAATTTCAAATATATTTTAAAATATATACACAATATATTTTTTCTCATACATTATTTTAGTAATAAACTTCACGTGAATAGATATATCCTTGCCAGACAATTACTGGCAAATTATTTTGAAGTCAAGTCAGATTTATTTATATAGCGCTTTTTACAATGGAGCATTGCCTCAAAGCAACTTTACAACTTTAGATTATCTCCTAATGTCTACGTCCAATCCCAAATTGAGCAAGCCCAGGGTGACAGTGGCAAGGAAAAACTCCCTAAGTGTTATGAGGAAGAAACCTTGGGAGGACCAAGACTCAAAAAGGGACCCAACCTCTTTGGGCGGCGTAGATGGCTATGGAGTCATAGTTCAAATACAATGTGAAATATGCACATCGGCATTAAGTGGCCTGGGTATGGTGGGGCTGGAGCTGATGAGGGAAGCAGCTTGAGTGAAGCTGTGTATTTTGAATACACCTCAAATGTTCTGGACTTAAATTGGTCTGTTTTTATGGGATAACCCTACTGTAACCTCAAACTCTAGACATGATAGCATTCATTTTGATGTACAGTCCCCTCCACAATTATCAGCACCCCTAGTAAAGATGAGTAAAAAGAGTTATAAACAGTTAACATTTTGGTGTATTAGCTTAGTTTAACACTGATGAAATGAGAAAAATCCAACAATTAATTAATGCAAATTTAGTTTTAGGGACAAAATCCCTCATGAAGAAATGATTGTTTTTAGTAAACAATTTTACGAAAAAACAATTTTAATAAAATACATATTAAGCGCTGTATGGCTTTTATTTTGAAGGCCGTGAATGAGGGTATTCGCGTCGCCGTAGGAAAAGGCGGGTATGTTTTCAACAAGCTAAATTCTGTCTATGCTTTTATTGTCGTTTTTCTATTTGTCATTTAATGAAAACATAGAATTAAAACCTTCGGCGGTTTGCTGACGGTAATCTGCTAACTATGTAATAATTATTAAATAGATAAGAACGCTAGCAGCTTACTAACCAGGGGCACGTTTCCCAAAAACATAGCTGCTAATACGATATAAAGATGCAGTTACGATGCACTAATGTAGTTTGCAACTATGCTTTTGGGGAACGCGCCCCAGGTCTGTTTTACTAATAGACTAATTGTAAATTTAGCCAATTAAATTTTAAGCAGCATATAACGAGCACTTATTCGGTAAAACAATGATATTGCTTTTTTAAACGTTGTGTTATGAAAATGGTTGAATTTACAAAATGTATACGAGTCCTGGTTGGGTCAGGAAAGTTATTAAAGTGAGGCTGGAGGATGTATAAATATACTGATATTGCAATATATTAGCAATACTATAGAGGTGTTGTCCGTATTGACTGTTGACATTGCTTTATTGACTTGTATTACATAACTGATTACATGTTGAAATTTGTTTATTCTTTATTTGCAGTTTTTGTGTTGAGCAAAAAAAATCTTGACTTTTTGACGTTGTTTTGATTTAGTTTAAAAGACAAACTAAACATGCTGTGTAAATATGTTTGCAGTAGTTAATTACAAACTATTTTAATTTTTGAAAACACCTCCCTGTTTTACACTCATTGTAGATGATCGATTCCACTTACCATATACATGCACTTTGTAGTTCCACAATTATAGACTGCAATCCATCTGTTTGTCCCTTTTACTTTGTTCTCTAATAGTCAGGACCACCACAGATCAACATCTACTGTGGTAGCCTAGCGGTTAAGGTACTGTACTCTGGACCAGAAGGTCCAGGGTTCAAATCCCACCTCTGCCAAGCTGCCACTGTTGAGTCCTTGAGCAAGACCCTTAACCCACAATTGCTTGGATTGTAAGATTGTACCAATTGCTGCTGTAAATGTAAATGTAAATCTACTGGGGACTTAGGTAGCCTAACGAGTAAGGTACTGGACTATGGCCCAGAAGGTCCAGGGTTCAAATCCCACCTCTGCCAAGCTGTCACTGTTGGGTCCTTGAGCAAGACCCTTAACCCACAATTGCTTGGATTGTAAGACCATATCAATTGTAAGTCGCTCTGGATAAGGGCGTCTGCTAAATGCTGTAAATGTAATGTAAATGAGCGATTTGGGTGGTGGATCATTCTCAGCACTGATGTGATGGTGGTGTGTTCGTGTGTGTTGTGCTGGAGTGAGTGGATCAGACATAGCAGTGCTGCTGGAGTTTTTAAACACCTCTGTCAGTGCTGGACTGAAAGCAGTCAGCCAACCAACATATCCAGCCACCAGCATCCTACAGATGAGCTGCTGTCTCTGACTTTACATCTGGGAGTGATATGATAGATTTGTGTAATAGAGTGGAGTGAACACAGTTTTTACAAACTCCAGCAGCACTGCTGTCTCTGATCGAATCACACAAACAAAGCACGCATAAGTACACCACCACCACAGCGGTGTCACTGCAGTGCTGAGAATGATCCATCATCCAAAAAGTACCTGATCTGTGGGGGTCCTGACCATTAGAGAGCAGTAAAAGGAACTAACAAAATATATGGAGAAACAGAATGGACAGTCTGTAATCGTAGAACTACAAAGTTCTATATGGTAAGTGGAACTGATAAAATGGACAGTGAGCCACTCTGTATCGGACTACTTAATGCCGATGTGCATGTTTCACATTTTATTTGAAGTCCATGACTTTAGTTTCATTCTTAGATTTATCATCTACGTCACCCAAGGAGGTTGGGTCCCTTTTTGAGTCTTGGTCCTCCCAAGGTTTCTTCCTCATAGCACTTAGGGAGTTTTTCCTTGTCACTGTCGCCCTGGGCTTGCTTAATTTGGGATTGGACGTAGATATTAAGAGATAATCTAAAGTTGTAAAGTTGCTTTGAGACAATGCTCCATTGTAAAAAGCGCTGTATAAATAAATCTGACTTGACGTGATGTGTAGAAACAAGTAGGTGTACCTAATAAAGTGGCTGTTGAGTGCATACTATTGATTCTTGTTTCTATTCAGATACAACAGAGAACCAAGATGTCCACATCGGCAGTGACTGAAGACACTGAGGAAGATGAAGTTAAGTTTGTGTCTGTAAGTGCAACACACATATCTGTCTAAAACTACGGGGCACTGTTGCGTTGTGAGCACAGTTTAAAAAAAGGAAATGTCACAAGCTTGTGTTTAGCTTAGCTTCTTTTTTATTTATAACACGGTCCAAGCACCATCTTCATTTCATGCACCATAAAGTTTTAAATGAAGCTGAGTGAAACGAGTAAAACCACTGAAGGTTTTAAGCATTCTCTGGCAGTTTTTTCCTTTCCTTTTTAATTTTGTTTGATATGATTTAGTTTTTTATTCAGGTTTACATGATTACATCGTCAGTCGTCGTAGGGATTTTGGTAGCTGCACTCATTTTTCCCAGGCTAAGAGTTGCTCGTGCTCTGCAGCGTCTAGAGCTCCCTCTATTGCTTCACGCGGGTAATGCAGTTTGACGTATTAAACTCCAGGAGCCTTATTATGGAGTGAGGTCACTACCTGTAAGACGAGAGCGCAAAATCACTTTAAATCGAGCGAAAACAGGAACTGTACGCTTCCAACGTTGCTCGTTACGTAGATAAAAACCGGAAATACATCAGAGGTCAAGGCTTGGTAGATCATTACTGGAACTATCGATTGCAAGATGTCGCTTAAGGAATTCGGCAGGAAGGAATAATATAGAGATTAAGATAAAATGCAGCAAAGACGACACTAAAAGAATTATTAATGCTAAAATGGCAAAATCTATGGGCACAGAACAGACTGAAAGACAGTTTTATAATATTAAAAGTCAAGTTGGAAAAGTCTGTTTCTAGACATTTACAGCATTTAGCAGACGCCCTTATCCAGAGCGACTTACAATTGATACAGTCTTACAGTCCAAGCAGTTGTGGGTTAAGGGTCTTGCTCAAGGACCCAACAGTGGCAGTTTTGGCAGACGTGGGATTTGAACCCTGGACCTTTTGGTCCATAGTCCAGTACCTTAACCGCTAGGCTACCACAGTTTCACAGTCTAGACCTTTTCTGTTTAATTTGCTTAAATGAATAGAACCTGTACATGTACGTACATGTTTATGTACGATGTAAAAATGATTGTGCGATGACGAGGGCTGCTTAGTAAAATGTATGAATGTCACTGCCTTCGTCTTTTATGACTTAGTTTTAAGTCAACAGACTTGCCTGTCTCCAAAAACTAGCCGTAAAACGGACGTGGGCGAGATAGCGAGGTTAGACTGTAATGTGATGTTCAGACACAGTCCAGACTGTATTTGTTTGTTTGTTTATTGATTTATGTAACGTCACTATCAGCATCATTTGCCATGTTCAGCGACACACACAAGGTCACATCTACCCACAAGGTTCCTCAAGACAAGTCAATGTCAATTTAGCGTAATCAATTAACCTAACCTGGGTGGCGATGCTACCCACCGTGCCGCCCAGTCCAGACTGTGCAGCTTGACAGAAAGGACATTAAGTGAAGCGTACCTGTATTCTGATTGTGTGCATGTGATCTTGTACTCATTTCAGGAGGGCCCGCTCAGACCTGTTGTGGAGTACATAGACCTGCTAAGCGATGGAGACGACGATGCAGGAGCATGTACGGTGCGTTGTACAGCCATTACAGATCCCTGTTTGCCCTGAAATGTATAAAGCATGACACAGCACACACAAAGAATGCAAATACATTTCTAGAAGCAGTACGAAGACACATATTTAATATACATTCCAGCTCTGAGGTAGGTAGAGTAGCTAAAGATATTACTCAGAGAAAATCGGCGTTGAACAATGCCTGCGCTCACAAGCACCTAAATGGCTAATAAAGTAGGGATTACAATGTTTTCAGTTCGTGACGTCGATATAATTGAATTTTGTCTAAAAAGTGTTCATATTATCTGTAAGGAGTATTGGGGTAACAGCTTCGTTTTATACTGTAATTATGAATAAATGCCTATAGAGCATGCACATATATCCGATCTCCTGATCTTATGTTTAATAAAGATCATAATATATCATTTATTCCAACTTGATTCTATTGTACAATATCTCATGAGGGTCCACACTGAGCTTGAAGCAGATCTTTGATTGAAATGATGAGTTTTGGTGACCACTTTACTGTGTACAGTTATTATAATGCATGCATATAGACCTGAGCTTAAATCTTAATTAGATCTTAGAATTCTAGAATATCTGCTGAGTGTCCACACCGAGTGTGAAGCAGATCTATGGTGGAAATTTTGAGTAATAACCACTTTAATGTACACTGTTATCATCAGTGCATGCATGTAGATGTTTCATCTTAAAAGGGAAAAGTTAAAAAAGCATTTGCGTATTGAAACGTTTACATTTCATATTTCAGTCAACTAAAGCTACTGTAGAATTAGTCAACGAAAACTAGACTAAAACTAAAAACAATTCACATGACTAAATTATGGCTAAAACTAAATTAAAATTTGCTGTCAAAATCAACACTGCTCTAACTGACTTTGTTTCCTGCATTACAACTTGCAGGCCAAAGACATTATCCCCTACACCATTACACCACCACAAATTTCCTCTTTTTCGAACCATTCACTGTAACTCTAGACATGGCTGTGCATGAAAATCCCAGTAGACCAGCAGTTTCAGAAATATTCAGACCAGCCCCTCTAGCACCAACATCGCCATGTTCAAAGTCGCTTAAATCACGTTTCTACCCCATTCTGATGCTCGGTTTGAACTTCAGCAGGTCGTCTTGACCACGCCCACATACCTAAATGCACTGAGTTGCTGCCATGTGGTTGGCTGATTAGATGCAGTATTTGCATTAACGAACAGGTGTACCTAATAAAGGGGCCAGTGAGTGTAAAACAATCAGTGTCAATGTTTTAGCATTATTTATTTCACCACTGCAATCTAATCTGTTTAAAATGTTAAATATTGAACCTAATAACTGGTTGGGCCACAACGTTGTGGAGGAATTTTGGCCACTCATCTTTTCAGAATTGTTGTAATTCAGCCACACTGGAGGGTTTTCCAGCATGAACGGCCTTTTTAAGGTCATGCCACAGCATCTCAATAGGATTCAGGTCAGGACTTTGACTAGGCCACTCCAAAGTCTTCATTTTGTTTTTCTTCAGCCACTCAGAGGTGGGCTTTCTGGTGTGTTTTAGATCATTGTCCTGCTGCAGAACCCAAGTTCGTTTCAGCTTGATGTCACGAACAGATGGCAGTACATTCTCCTTCAGGATTTTTTGGTAGACAGCAGAATTCATAGTTCCATTTATCACAGCAAGTCTTCCAGGTCTTGAAGCAGCAAAACAGCCCCAGACCATCACACTACCACCACCATATTTTACTGTTGGTATAATGTTCTTTTTCTGAAATGCTGTGGTTACTTTTACACAGATTGTAATGGGACACACACCCTTCCAATGAGTTTCACAGGTTTGTCTCGTCCAGTCCACAGAATGTTTTTCCCAAAGTCTTGGGGATCATCAAGATGTGTTCTGGAAAATCTGAGACGAGCTTTAATGTTCTTTTTGCTCAGCAGTGGTTTTCATCTTGGAACTCTGCCATGCAGGCCATTTTTGCCCAGTCTCTTTCTTAAGGTGGAGGCATGAACACTGACCTTAACTGAGGCAAGTGAGGCCTGCCGTTCTTTGGATGTTGTTGTGGGGTCTTTTGTGAACTCTTGGATGAGTCGTCACTGCGCTCATGGGGTAAATTTGGTCGACCGGCTACTCCTGGGAAGGTTCACCACTGTTCCATGTCTTCGCCATTTGTGGATAATGACTCTCACTGTGGATCGCTGGAGTCTCAAAGCTTTAAAAATGGCTTTATAACCCTTTCTAGACTGATAGATCTCAATTACTTTCTTTCTCAATTGTTCCTGAATTTCTTTGGATCTCGGGATGATGTGTAGCTTTTAAGGATCTTTTGGTGGGGGGGGGGAATCATTTTTTCTCACAGGCCCATATAGGTTTGGAGTTTTCTCTCCCTTAAAAATAAACACCTTCATTTTAAAAACTGCATTTTGTGTTTACTTGTGCTGTCTTTGACTAATATTTAAATTGGTTTGATGTTCCAAAACACTTAAGTGTGACAAACATGCAAAAAAAAACAGCACTACTATTTTGTGGCTTGTCATTATTCTTTCCCCACTTTAAATGGACTAACTAGCTTGAGGATCAAGTTGACAGACAGAAGGCCCAAGCGATGTCTACCTTGGACAGACTGGCTCGTCAGGTAGCTGCTGAGAAACAAGAGCGGGCAGAGAAGTGTAAAGCATTTAAGGTCTGTTTTTGTTCTCTTAAAAATCCTACGCTTGTTGAGAGTCAAGTTTACCCTGCGTTTATAATGCCGCTGTATTTGCACTTTAGGAAAAGGTGATATCACAGCAGGCTCATGGCCGTCGTGAACTGGCGTTCAACCACTGCAGCAGTGAGGACAGCAGAGATGCCAAACGCTGTGTGGACAGCTGGCTGAAAATGCCAGGTCGATACTACCTCGCAGCTCATGTATATTATAGGATGTTTGTAGAGAATACAGTGGGTCAAAAAAGTATTTAGTCAGCCACTGTGTGCAAGTTCTCCTACTTAGAAAGATGAGAGAGGTCTTTAATTTTCATCATAGGTACACTTCAACTATGAGAGATAAAATGAGAAAAAAAAATCCAGGAATTCACATTGTAGGATTGTTAAGAATTTCATTGTAAATTATGGTGGAAAAATAAGTATTTGGTCAATAATAAAGGTTCAACTCAATACTTTGTAACATAACCTTTGTTGGCAATGACAGAGGTCAAATGTTTCCTGTAAGTCTTCAACAGGTTTGCACACACTGTAGCTGGTATTTTGGCCCATTCCTCCATGCAGATCTCCTCTAGAGCAGTGATGTTTTGGGGCTGTCACTGGGCAACATGGACTTTCAACTCCCTCCACAAATTGTCTATGAGGTTGAGGTCTGGAGACTTACTAGGCCACTCCAGGACCTTGAAATGCTTTTTACGGAGCCACACCTTCATTGCCCAAGCGGTGTGTTTGGGATCATTGTCATGCTGGAAGACCCAGCCACATTCCATCTTCAATGCTGTCACTGATGGAAGGAGGTTTTGGCTTAAAATCTCACAATTCATGGCCCTGTTCATTCTTCCCTTAACACGGATCAGTCGTCCTGTCCCCTATGCAGAAAATCAGCCCCAAAGCATGATGTTTCCCCCATGCTTCACTGTAGGTATGGTGTTCTTGGGATGTAACACAACATCATTTTTCCTCCAGTTGAGTTTTTACCAAAAAGTTCTATTTTTCATCTGACTACATGATATGCTCCCAATCCTCTTCTGGATCATCCATATGCTCTCTGGCAAACTTCAGACGGGCCTGGACATGTACTGGCTTAAGCAGGGGGGGCACGCCTGGCACAGCAGGATCTGAGTCTCTCTTGGCGTAGTGTGTTACTGATGATAGCCTTTGTTACTTTGGTCCCAGCTTTTTGCAGGTCATTCATCAGGTCCCTCCTTTTTGCTCACCGTTCTCATGATCATTTTGACCCCACGGGATGAGATCTTGCATGGAGCCCCAGATCAAGGGAGATTATCAATGGGCTTGTATGTCTTCCATGTTCTTACAATTGCTCCCACAGTTGATTTATTCACCTGCTTGCCTATTGTAGATTCACTCTTCCCAGCCTGCTGCAGGTCTACAATTTTCTTCCTGGTGTCCTTCGACAGCTCTTTGGTCTTGGCCATGGTTGAGTTTGGAGTCTGACTGTTTGAGGCTGTGGACAGGTGTCTTTTATACAGATAACCAGGTCAAACAGGTTCCATTAATACAGGTACCGAGTGGAGGACAGAATAGCTTCCTAAAGAAGAAGTTACAGGTCTGTGAGAACCAGAAATCTTGCTTATTTGTGGGTGACCAAATACTTATTTTCCACCATGATTTACAATTAAATTCTTTAAAAATCGTGATTTCCTGGATTTTTTTTTTCTCATTTTGTCTCCCGTAGTTGAAGTGTACTTATGATGAAAATTACAGACCTCTCTCATCTTTCTAAGTAGGAGAACTTGCACAATCAGTGGCTGACTAAATACTTTTTGGCCCCACTGTAGTTGTGTATCACTGTGAGTAATTGAAAATACAGCCTACAGTAAGGTCCTTTGATTTAAGTTGTAAGTAGCTTGATCTCAGCTGATATTAGTTTTTTGGCTTAAAAATCTTATGTTCACTCAGGATTAAAGCCTGGTATCATCAACACCGGTGGCACAGGCTGGCGACGCAGATCTGCTCCTGTTTCCGCGTTGAGGTCCTCTCCTCACACCTGTCCTGTGATTAACTGTGGCCGAGTATATGACAGTGTCCCACTGCTTGAGGGTCACCTTAAAAGGTCAGTGTTACATCTGTCAGAGATTTTAATCTATTGTTCGAGGCTTTTGTGGCCAAACAGTGAAAAATGACATTTAGAACAGGGGTTCTCACCTCAAGGCCCACCTGTTTATATCCAGAAAGCATAATGAGCCACAGGAAAAACAAAACCTATGTGTACATAAAACTAAGAAACTCGGGGTGGGGGGGGAAATCGTTCTTTAGATGCATCTCGATGCAGTTGTGGACGATTCGGCAAGGTCAAAAATCAGTTATGTAATTGTTAATTAATAACGTAATGTTGACGAACGAACGCAATGCGCAGTTTGGAACCGCGATACAGTGTACGGTCTCGAAGATGCCATATACTAGAAGACTCTGAAAAGACTTTTAGTAGACTTTTTGTCACAGACTATGATTTTTACAGAGGCTGGAGATCTTGTAAGGTCACTATTTGCAAGATTCTCACTAGATTCCTTTTGAGATCATATCAAAACTTTTGAAAACACACACACAAAATGATAATAATATTAATCACAAAAAGAAAGCAAGAATGCATCATATCTAGCGACCAGGTAAACCCCGCCTCCTCATTGAGATAAGTTTTTGTCTTCTCTTTGCTCAGAGTTGCTCTGAGATCGCTTCTGATTCACTCTTAAGCTTAAACTCCTTGCTAAGTTAGGAGGATTCCTTTATGAATATGAATACGGCCCCAGGGATTTAAGTAAGGGAGCGTGAGGAGAATATGGGAAAGGTGAATAAAGACGCTGGCAGAGGCACGGGGCTAGGATGCAAGCCTGAGAAAGTATGGGATGGAATGGCTTGCTTCTAGTGGCGAACAATATAGTATTATTTGCTGCCTGAAGCATTACAGCTGTTTTAGTTGTGCTATGGTATGACGATATGTGAAAAATTCATACCATATGGGAAATTGAAGGCAGTATACCACATAAACCAGTATACCGCCCAACACTAATTATGGGTCAATCAAAAAAACCTGCAAATATAAACATAAAATAAAACAAACAAAGCTTTTGGTTTGGGTTTCGGCGTGGCGTATGCAATTGTCATTACTGGCCCATTATGGCCAGCTGATATAGAAAGTATATAGTGGTAAACCATTTTTGTTTGGATCTACTACTTCTAACTGCATGTGTATAAATATTGTTATTACAAAACGTATGCTCTATACAAAGGCTGTACTCAATTTTCCTGTATGGATTTATTTTGTAGATTTGACCACTCACCATGTGACCCCAGCATCATGCTTAAGGGCAGCCCTGATCCAGTCTATGCCTGTGTGGCCTGTGGCCGTCAGTTTAACACCAAAGCGTTTTGGAGAGTACATGTGAACTCAAAGGTTTTTCCTTTTATTGTATATTCCATGAATGATGCATCTGTCGCACAAAGTAGGTAGCTTTCAAGTTCAGACATTCAGTTCTGGGTCATAAAGAGCTGAGGCCTAACTAGCAGCACAGAAGGCAGAGTGCTAATCCATCGCTGGGAACATAAAGTCAAAGTCAGATTTCCATAGCACTTTGTTAAATGGAGCGTTGTCTCAAAGCAGCTTTAGAGTTTTCTGTTACCTTCTATAATGCAAGCCCAAGGCCAAAATAGAGCAAGCCTAGGGAGACAGTGGCAAGGAAAAACTCCCTAAATGTTATGAGGAAGAAATCTTGGGATCACCAAGACTCAACAAGGGACCCAACCTCCCTGAGTGGCTTGTTGTTTAATTAATGAGACTATAGTAATGGCTTAAATAAACAGAATCTAAATGAGTATTAACAGAGAGAACATTAAAATAAAATATAATATGCAGACTAATAAATTAGAGATAATGCACACACACCCACACTCACTCACACTGGGGCAGTTTGTGCAGGGGCCTAACAGGTCTTTGGAATGTGGGAGAACAGTGGAGTACCCGGAGTAAACCCCCACAGACCCTGAGAGGATATGCTAACTCCACACAAATGGAGTCCAAGGTCAGGAATGAACCGGGGACGCTGGAGCTGTGAGGTGACCGTGCTAACTGCTGAGGGGCCCCATGGATGCATTCACCTTTACATTTAGGCGTTTAGCAGATGTGACTTACAACTGATACATCAGATCGACTTACAGCTGATGAATCTTGCAATCCAAGCAGTTTGAGGTTATGGACCTTGCTCAAGGACCCAACAGTGGTAGTTTGGCAGAATACCTTCTCGTTCATAGTCCAGTACTTCAACCACTAAGCTACCACAGTCCCATGAATATGTTGTATTTTTAAACAAACAGTCTTAGGTTATTTAGGGTGGCATTGTGGTTAATGCCTAGTGGGACAGGGCTAGCACCTGTGGAGTCTGCATATCCTCCCCATATTCGTGTGGGTTTACTCGGAGTACTCCAATTTCCTCCCACAGTCCAATGGCATGCTTTAGGTTAATTGATTACACTAAATTGGTCCGATCTGAGTATTTATGACTGGTTTCAAAGGCACCTTGTGTATCAATGTAACATTGTGTAAACTGAATAAACAAATGAACAAAACAATCTCTGGGTGCTCCGGGTTCCTCCCACATTCCAAAGACATGCATTAGTGGTTGGTTGGTCACTATAAACTGGCCTATGTGCTGATGTAACCTTGTGTCTGTCATGAGTATAGCTATTGATGCTGATGCGACATTGAATAAAAAAAATGCCCCATGCTACATTTTGGAAGGCATCTAATCACTGATCACGATATATGAACTACAGGTATGCGCCATTTAGCGTCCGTTCGTAGCTGTGGTAGCCTAGCGGTTAAGGTACTGCACTATGGACCAAAAGGTCCAGGGTTCAAATCCCGCATCTGACAAGATGCCACAGTTGGGACCTTGAGCAAGGCCCTTAACCCACAGTAGCTTGGATTGTAAGATTCTATCAATTGTAAGTCGCTCTGGATAAGGGCGTCTGCTAAATGCTGTAAATGTAAAGTCAATTTGCTTTAACATTAGTTACAATAGGAAATAAAAATCTGTCTTGTGTACATCTACTTCAAATCTGAATAGCAGAACTAGTATGAACGAACCCTTGCGACAATTGCTGACAGAAAAGAAAATCACTATTGTTCAGTACTGCACTAAATGTTTTCACGCAGGTAGATATCTAAATGATTACAGGTGTGGTCTGTAAGACACTGGGTTTTGCCCCAAGAGGGTGTAAAATGAGTCCCCCGCTGCCCTATATAAAGGCTCTCAGAGGTTACTTACTGTCAGAATACCACCTCTTAGGGAATTTATATCTTAACTTGGAATGATTGGGATAAACTAGCAAACGTTATTACTGTGTTTGTGCCATTTAGGTTTTTTTCCATTCAATGCAGCCTAAAGTCTTGACCCAAAACTCTAATAAGCGACAATGCTAGAATGCTGACCTTGTTGCCTAATGATGGTCTGTTGTTGGTCAAAAGAATTTGACCAGAATTTGCTTCTTTGTTTTTGACATATTTGCTTATGACATATTTCTCAATTAATTAATTCACTGTATAATTGCTAACATTTTAAAGTGCTTATGCTGGATGTCATGACTACTGATCTAAAGTTGCAATGTTTGATTGCCATTGCAGTTGTCTAACCCTGATGCAGCTGGTCATGTCAGCACTCAGACATGCCAGCTGATTGTTTGCTTTGCTTGTCCTGATTGCTACCTTCTCTTCAACCTCAAAGATGATTGTCTCCAGCATATGGCAGCCAAAAGCCATTTCACACAGTCCATCTCTCTATACGGTTAGTCTGTGGTTTTGGAAGGCTAAACATTTGTACTAGATTTATACTCGCTTTTTAAATGTC
>JAJAGP010005597.1:0-31280 GCA_025084515.1 Ancistrus triradiatus
TTGCAGAACACTGCTAGCTAAAATAGCATTCAGCACATACAGTGCATGCACTCCAGTCACACCACGTACAATAGATGTACATAGTGTATTACAATAAAATAAAACATACATGTTGTTTCTTAATCTCAGATATTTTAACCAACATCTTCACAGCAACAACAGTGCACCAGATGATGACCTTCTTTCTAATTCTGGTGTCACAAGGGGTGAACTGGAGATCTGGAACATTGGCCTGACAGTTCTGTTGACACTTCTGGACTCGATGATGAAAAGTCTGTCACCTTGTTATCCTGGCATTAGACAAGACTAATGAATGAACTACAAAATGTCACAGGACTTCTCTCTTTTGGAAAACACAATGTGTCTGTGTCTCTAATGTGAGAACATGTGCTGTTTCCAGCTCAGGAGACTAAAGTTAGCTCTTTGGGAAAAACAGAGGGAAGATTAGTCTGAATGTTTTGTACATTTAGGGCGTACTCATAATATGTCATGTTGCCTTGTACCATGCCAGTGTTGGGGATCGCAGCTGTAAGCCTGTTCCGATGACCTCCTTGCCTCGTTAGTTTGATTTTCCCCTTTTTCTTTCCCCTATTTTCCTACATTCCTGTCGTCTATGTGCCCTGTGGCCGCATCTGCATCTGTATCTGCCATAGCTTTTTTTTTGCAGGTCCTCACATGTAACACCTGTGCCCTATGTGCAAATAGACCTGTGGAGAGAGGGACGGTGTGGGTTATTATTTTGAAGGTGCTTCAAGTAAGATTGATAGCTTCACAGCAAGAAGGCCCTGGCTTCAATCCCAGGTGGAGCGATCTGGGTCCTTTCTGTGTGGAATCTGCATGTCCTCCCCATGTTTACTCTGGGAACTCCAGTTTCCTTCCACAGTACAAAGACATGCTGTAGGTTACCTGATTATGCTAAAGTGGCCATAGTGTGGGAGTGTATGTAGGTGTGTGTGAGTGTTTGTGCCCTACGATGGATTGGCACCCTGTCTAGGGTTGTTCCTGCCTTGCGCCCTATGCCACCGGCTAGACACCGGCACTCCTGCAACCCTGTCAAGAATTATGTAGATGAGACGGTGAATGAAAGGAGTTCTGTGTGAAGCCTGGTCCTGGATGGATTTCCTGGCACCATTAAGCTGTAAAGTCACATAGTTGGCTCCAGGTGGCATTTTCACGAAGTTGGGCTTTTATGGCACCCTTATAGAAGTCCAGGTTTGAGTGATGTGACATCTTCCATCAGTGAAATGATTAATGATTGCCTGAGCTTCATCAGAGGGATCGGGGCTTCACTGATCCAGGATAGGTCTGTGTGTATGAGAGACGGATAAGGTGCCCCCACATTACCTTTGTTCTCTGACTTGTCTCCTTTGGTATGTACCATTGTTGGTTTATTTTAATCTGAGATCAGCTTAGCGATTAGCATATTCATGTACTCTTTTTCAAATTGTTGCCTGAGCCTGCCTGGTTTCCTCTTTCCTGTTTGTATGTCAGTCTGATCTTTAATGTCATTACTACATCGTTCTTCAGCTGCTGATGGAGGAGCTAGACTGAGTAAGACAGAAATAGAAACAGCAACTGCAATTTGTCTCGCATCGGTTTTTACCTTTGCTCTCTCACTCACTATTTTGTTTCTGCTCCATCTTTCTGATTTTATTCCCCCTTCTTGAGTCATTCACCGGTGTTCTTTGCTTTCTGTTTCTAGGTGGGACTGTACAGAGAACAGTATATGACAGTTTGCGCTCAAGTGACTTTACTGAACTTAGGTCAAGTAAAAGCCTGCAAATGCAATTTCAAAAATGAAACTGGACCCTAGATCTATCTGCCTACCAGGAAAATCCATTCTCATATACACAAACGTTTTGTTATAAATGTTGTAGGATTAATTTTCAGAGGCAGAGCCCTGTTATTGGGATCATTGTACAAATGCGAAAACTGGACATATAATACGGATGACAAGCTGGCACAGAGGCAAAGTTATTTTTAAAAGGTTGGGCTAGAGTTACAGTCAAACCCTGTTATTTCAATGCACCTCGTTCCAGAAAATGGTTTGGATAATGAATATTCAGAAAATAACAATTTCCTTTATTAAATAAGGGGAAATCCCTAGCTGGTTCTTATATATTCAAACCCCTGTTTAGTTTCCTCCTACAGTGATGTCAGTGTAATGTAGAGTACTATGCAAAAGTATTTTTTAATGATGGTGTTCTTTTTAACAACAGTGTTTTAACAATACTATAATGACCATATATAATTGTTTTTCAGTCTCTTTCTTAGAATACAACCAGAAAACACAAGAAAATGCATGCATTATTAAAAACTGAAAGAAAAAAAGGCAGGAAAAAAGGCATCTGGCAGTGTCATCGGGATGCAAGTTAACCCTTCTACAGGCCGAAGTAGCTCAATCAGGAATTGTCTTTTTGGAAGGGTAGCAGCCAAGAAACCACTTTTTCAGAAGGGGAACAGGGTGAAAAGGTTAATACATGTTAAAACTCACAAAGACTGGAATCCAGATCAGTAGAAAAACGTACTATGGAGTGACGAAACCAAGTTTTAAATTTTTGGGTCCAGTCATCTGCAATATGTTATATACAGTGGTATGAAAAAGTTTGGGCACCCCTGATAATTTTCATGATTTTAGTTTATAAATCATTGGTTGTTCAGATCAGCAACTTGAGTTAAATATATCATATAGCAGATGAACACAGTGATATTTGAGAAGTGAAATGAAGTTTATAGGATTTACAGAAAGTGTGCAGTAATTATTCAAACAAAATTAGGCAGGGTGATAAATTTGGGCACTCCCAACAGAAAAATACATCAATATTTAGTAGATCCTCATTTTGTAGAAATAACAGCCGCTAAACGCTTCCTACAGCTTCCAGTCTGGATTCTGGTTGAAGGTGCTTTGGACCATTCTTCTTTAGAAACATCTCCAGTTCAGTCATCTTTGATGGTTTCCAAGCATGGACAGCCCACATTTTCAGTAATATTCATGTCTGGGGACTGAGATGGCCATTCCAGAACGTTGTACTGGTTCCTCTGCATGAATGCCTTAGTAGATTATGAGCAGGGTTTGGGGTCGTTGGCCTCGGTGCAACTTTGTCACTGATTCTTGAACATTGTTCTTAAGAATCTGGAGATATTAACTGGAATCCATGCGACCCTCAATTTTAACAAGATTCCTAGTACCTGCACTGGCCACACAGTCCCGCGGGCATTATGGAACCGCCACCAAATTTTACTGTGGGTAGCAAGTGTTTGTCTTGGGATGCTGTGTTCCTTTTCCGCTCCTTGTTATGTCCAAATAACTCAATTTTAGTTTCATCAGTACACAGCCTTTATTCCAAAATGAAGCTGGATTGTCCAAATGTGCTGTAGCACCCACCTCAAGTGACTCTGTTTGTGGCGTTCTGCAGAAAAGGCTTGTTCTGCATTACTCTCCCATACAGCCTCTCCTTGTGCAAAGTGCGCTGTATAGTTGAACGATGAACAGTGACACCATCTGCAGCAAGATGAGGTTGTAGGTCTTTGGAGGTGGTCTGTGGCTTGACTATGACTGTTCTCACCATCCTTTGCCTCTGCCCATCTGAGATTTTTCTTGGTCTGCCACTTCGGGAGTTCCTTAACTAGAACTGTGCCTGTGGTCTTCCATTGTCTCACTATGTTCCTCACAGTGGAAACTGACAGCTGAAATCTCTGAGAGAGCTTTTCCCTTTACCTGAAACCATGATGTTGAACAACCTTTGTTTTCAGGCCATTTGAGAGTTGCTTTGAGGCTCCCATGTTGCCACTTCTTCAGAGAAGATGCAAAGAGGAGAAAAAACTTCCAAATTGGCCACCTTAACCTTTCTCATAGTTGGATTCACTTGTGTATGTGGATCAAGGACAATGAGCTTACAAAACAAATTTTGTGTTTCCAATAATTAGTGCTAAAGGTATTCAAATGACAAGGGTGCCCAAAATTTATGCACCTGCCTAATTTTTGTTTGAATATTTTTTTTACTGCACACTTTCTGAAAACCTATAAACTTAATTTCACTTCTCAAATATCACGGTGTTCATCTGCTATATGATATATTTACCTGAAATTGCTGAGCTGGACAACCAATGATTTATAAAGAAAAATCATGAAAATTATCAGGGGTGCCCAAACTTTTTCATACCACTGTATGGTTAATACACCATTTCAAAAACAACAAATCTAATGGTGGCCTAAGACTTTTGCACAGTACTGTACTGGCACTGATTATCTCTAATTGAACCTACTACCTGCCTGATATCTGTAAAATGGGTGGGTCTTTGGCTTATAAATGAACAGAGTCTTCATCTGCGTTCCAAGTTCGGATGGCATGGTTCGACTGTATGCATCATAAATAAAAATACTCAGTGTTGAATCTGCGACATCCAGTCGAATCTGCATCGTTCATTCTCTTTAGTAACCGAGGATGCATCAGTGCTTCGGTGCAGTGTTTTCTTTTCTAATTATATATGACTCATTGTGCAGCATTCGTGCCTTACATCCCTAGAGACTCAGAGACCTCTAGCTACTTTCTCTGTAGAATTCGATGTTCTTCCCACATCCACGTCTAATTTTGTATCACAGTTACAGTACTGTGGAAAAGTCTCAGGCCTCCATTAGGTTTGTTGCTTTGGCAATGGTATAATGACCAAACATAGCATATTGTGAGCAATTTGACCCAAAAATTTCAAACTTGGATTCGCCACTCATAATACTTTTTTCCCACTGGTCTTCATTCCAATCTTTGTGAGCTTTAGCACATCTTAGCCTTTTCACCCTGTTCCCCATCCGTAAAACTGGCTTCTTGGCTGCTACCTTTCCAAAAAGACCATTCCTGGTCAAGCTTCAAACTGGCATCCTCATGAAGCTGCCAGATGCTGCCATTGTTGAAGTGTAAGGGGAGGTCAGACTACTTGCCATTGTACCCTATAGAAACTGTTTTTCTTTTGTTTTCTTTTCAGTTCTTTGTTTTTAAATTAGTCTTTTTACACATGTCCTGTATTTTCTGGTTGTATTTGAATAAATACACTGTGAAATAATCATATATGGTCATTATACTATTGCTAAAACAACAAATCTAATGGTGGTCTAAGACTTATGCACAGTAATGTGATCCCCGAACAGAAGGCATTACTGAGATTCAAACCTGGGTTCCTGTGGTGGTAGGCTAGTGTACTACATCCCTGCACCATCCACTAGTGCCATTGAGCTAATGGTATGAGATACTGACATCCAAATGCAGGATGGGATACATTTAATGGGAAAAAACAGCTGAAGTAGCCATGCTATCACAAGTCTGGTTTATATAATAATTTTCTGAGCAAAGACAACAGGATTTTAATGCATTCCTATTGATGCTGCACCTATGTGCACAAATAAAGGTTATTTCCCACCACATGCCTATTAAACATGCCTCGCTGTACAGAAATTATTTCATTTTATCTAGTGTTTCAATCCACACTAGCTTGATGAAATGCTCCCCCATACTGCGTGTTTATTTCAATTTCATTTGCACTTGTCACTGAATGCAGTCTCTAAAGATATGAATTCAAACCACACTCTCCCACTTTCTATATGCTGTGAAATATAATTAAAATCATTTGCATAAATGTTAGGCTTTTGTGTCTTTAGCTGCAGAGCAAATTTTACATTGATCCTTCTGCACAGAAATGCTGTTTGCTGACTGTCCCGGGTTTAAGTCCAGTCTCAGACTAAAGACAATTTTCTGTTTTCTCAAACGTCACGCAGAATCATTTGCATTTTGCAATCACACTGTCTTGGCCTCTCTTGGAAGTCTCTGATTTCCCAAGATTCTGGCTTGGTCTCGTTCAAGGCATGCTGCAGTTTTGTCTTTTCCCTTTGTAATTGTTGTTATTCCAAAAAAAAATCCCTCATGCAGCTAAAACACACGTGTTATCTTGCTTTACAATTGGTAGATATTTGGTTGAGTCTCAAACTGGGTTTAAATGGTGTCAAAACAGCGATATACTTTGTGGGATGCTAATGTTACAATATAAAAGTACAAAGGTGTGCAATTTAAAACAGCTATTTGTGCTGACTCCAGGGAATAATACTATTTCAGTACTGCTTGATTCCTTGTAGATAAAACAGCATGTAAGTTGATTTTAAATATGTTTCAAAACAATATACAGTGGTGTGAAAAAGTGTTTGCCCCCTCCCTGATTTCCTTTTTTTTGCGCTGAAGTGTTTCGGAACATCAAACCAATTTAAATATTAGTAAAAGACAACACAAGTAAACACAAAATGCAGTTTTTAAATGAAGGTGTTTATTATTAAGGCAGAAAAAAATCCAAACCTACATGGCCCTGTGTGAAAAAGTGATAGCTCCCTTGTTAAAACATAACATAACTATGGTTTATCAGCACACCTGAGTTCACTGTCTCTAGCCACACCCAGCATGATTTATTGCCCACACCTGTTCTCAATCAGGACATCACTTAAAATAGGACCTGCCTGACAAGTGAAGTACAACCAAAAGATCCCCGCTCCTTAAAAGCTACACAGCAATGCTGAGATCCAAAGAAATTCAGGAACAATTGAGAAAGAAAGTAATTGAGTAATCTATCAGTCTGGAAACAGTTATTAAAGCCATTTCTAAAGCCACGGTGAGAGCCATTTTTTATCCACAAATGGTGAAGACATGGAACAGTGGTGAAACTTCCCAGGAGTGGCCGGCCCGAACCAAAATTACCCCAAGAGCGCAGCAACAACTCATCCAAGAGGTCAAAAGACCCCCACAACACAATTTCAAAAGAACTACGGGCCTCACTTGCCTCAGTTAAGGTCAGTGTTTATGCCTCACCACCATAAGAAAGAGGACTGGGCAAAAATGGCCTGCATGGGAGAGTTCCAAGACGAAAACCACTGCTGAGAAAAAAGAACATTAAAGCCCGTCCTCAGTTTTTTCCAGAACACATCTTGATGATCCCCAGACTTTTGGGAAAAACATTCTGTGGACTGACGAAACAAAAGTTGAACCCTTTGGAAGGGTGTCCCCCATTTTACATCTGATGTAAAAGTAACACAGCATTTCAGAAACAGAACAATTATAGCAGCAGTCAGTAAAATAAGGTGGTGGTAGTGTGATGTCCTGGGGCTGTTTTTTGCTGCTTCAGGACCTGGAAGACTTGCTGTGATAAATGGAACTATGGATTCTGCTGTCTACCAAAAAAAATCTGAAGGAGAATGTCCGGCCATCTGCTCGTGACCTCAAGCTGAAACGAACTTGGGTTGTGCAGCAGGACAATGATCCAAAACACACCAGCAAGTCCAGCTTCTGAATGGCTGAAGAAAAAAACAAAATGAAGACTTTGGAGTGGTCCTAGGTCAAAGTCCTGACCTGAATCCTAGATGCTGTGGCATGACCTAGCCAAAATTCCTCCTCCACAAGTTATCGCAAACGCTTGGTTGCAGTTGTTGCTGCTAAGGGTGGCCCAACCAGTTATTAGGTTTAAGGGGCAATCACTTTTTCACACAGGGCCATGTAGGTTTGGATTTGTTTTCTCCCTTAATAATAAACACCTTCATGAACAAATATGAACAAATAACAATTGTGTGTGCAATTTTTGTGATCCTTTCGTCACTCTATGGTTGCTCTTGGTTGCAACACGGGTGCAACTTAAGAAGCCCCATTGGATTAACGAGTGGATCAGCGAACATGCTTTTAACAACTGAGTTAACGTGCTACTTTCATTACAGAAGGTTTTGAGAAACACTCCCGAATTAACAAATGATCTTAAAAAAGACTTCACAACGTTCTCAGCGTTACGATGCTTTAGAGAAATCCACCCCAGCTGAATTGTAAGTCGCTCTGGATAAGTGATTTGCCTAATGCTGTAAACGTAAATGCAAATTTGAAGGGCCTTTCTCAGAGGCCCAACAGTGAAACTCACAAACGTCTGATCAGTAGTTCTGAGTTTTAACCACTGAGCTACTCTTGAGACTAAAAGAAGTTTGTGCGAGATGTATAGAAGTCCAATTTATTCAGATCTGTTGTGATGGCAGACCAAGGCTGAAATTACTTGTGATTTTTTGTAGACCATACACAAACTCTGACAAATACAGCATATAAACACACCTTGGATCTCTCCCATTGCTGAATGAAATGAAACTCGTATGCTGTTATGAATGAAGATTCCATTTTACACCAAATCCTTCACCCAATTCTTCATTCTTTTTTTCAGAATGTCTTGCCTCAATACTGGAAATCTGAAAACCATTCTCAGTTTAAGGTTCTCATTAAACTGTACTCAATGTTAGTCCAAATATACACACATAATGATAATGTTTCCAGGCAGCATCTCATATAAAGAATCTGTGCTTACACTGCCTCTTGGCCACTTCAAATGACTTGTCACCCAGGTGCATCTCCTAAGAGCTAACTGCAGCCTGTTGGCATGGCTTCTGGGCAAAGTAAACCCCAGGTGGGGCTTGCATCTAGAAGGTGTTAGGTGCGTTTATGGAACTCTGTGATGGAATGGTTTCTATTTAGTACTTGTGCCCAGTGAATTCTGCAATAGGCTCCAAGCGGGGAGAGAACAGAATGCCTTGCTTTGCATTTGTAAAACACCTTCTGGCATATCTTGAGGTGATGAGAGGAAATCAAAATACCTGAAGGAAACCCACATATTCATGAAGAGAACAGACAGGAGCAGATGTGAGGATCAGCCCCATTTCCCTGTAGCTATACAGCACTAACATTAATTGCTGAACCTCTATGTCATTATATTTTTAACTACAGTTATGCTGATATTAATAATAGATATGAATATAATAACTGATGCCATTACTGATGCCATAAGCAGCGTTAAGGCATGGGTTCATGATTTGGAGAGATGGGAAGAAATGTTGGAGGAAATGTCATGAGGTGAAAATGCTTAATTCCACATAGACCTTAACCCAAGGCAAGGCTGAAATCCTGGATTGACCTCAGTAGGCTGCTGGTATCCCCCTGCAAGTTCTGCTTTTTGGAACTTTCTGGAATATTTTCAGTTCACGGTTGTTTGAATCGATGGATGCGGAGCCTGTGGATATCGAAGGATGACTGTACTACAAAATACTGTGTATATTTTAACTACAATATTCTGTATGTGTTCTTGGTTTTGAATAAAAAAAAACTTGCATCAACTAGTGTGTGTGTGTTTCTTTAGGAAGTTTCATAAAGTTCACAAAAAATATTTTTAATGAATTATGCCGTAAGCAAGGTTCGCTAAAACAAAGCTATCATGTTGAAAGTGTGTTTTGTATTTTGTAGACAGAGACTGTAGGAAAGCATCTGTATGCATGTGTGCTGTGAAGGAGAGGAACCTTTTAAGGACTAAAAATCAGAATTTTTCACGACCTACTGAAAGAGCAGAAGAAGCAGGATTCAAATTACAACATTGCTACAGTTGGTGCCAAGCAGGAATTGAGGGTTAGCAGGTAGTAATGAGGTCGACCGGCTCTCTTCGCATCTATTATCCATCTGCACAGTAAGAATGTGACCGGTTGTGTGCATTGATCTATATTTTTTCTGATCTTTGACCGTTGGTTTGTGCTCTCGTTGAGGTCACACAGAGGGTCTGAAGCAGAAGGAGGACATGGGCCTTTGGGATCAGGAGAAGAGTGAGTAAATGTCTCTTTGCTGTAAATTGAATTTATGCAGTTCTGTAGTGAATGAAGCTGCTGACTTCAGAAGAATTATAACACAATCAGTGAGAATCTGTGCAACTGCGAAGCTATTGTGTTGTGCAATCAAAGCTTGATTAAATCTATATGTTTTTTGTTTGTTGTTTTTTTTTCACAAAGCCTTCATTCAGAATAGAAATACATATAGGACTGTACCACTGCCTATACTACTACAGATCAGATATATACATACAATTTCATTATACTCTATAAGATAAGTTACTCATGATAGAATCAGAGGTTTGTTTGTTCTCAGTTCTAGAGAGAAACAGCTAGGGTTGCCAAGTGTTTCATTTTGGACAGTCTAGCATTTAGCTGAATTGCTCAGGTCTGCTCTGGATTTGCTTCTGATGTGTTGATATCACATTAGGGGCACTCTCAGTCCGCTTAACAAATGCTCTCAGAACTCACTGGCACACTGGAATGCCAAAGACATAGAGTTGATCATCAGATGCACAAATAGAACCAGACATCAACTGACATGGAGTCAGTAGCCTAGATCCAGAAGATGAAAAGAAGGTACCGCAAATCAACCCTGATCAGGGATGCTGCAGATGGGGAGTCAGATAGACACAAAGACGAAACTACACTCAAGCCATGTATCATCCAATATATGAATGTACATTCATTCATTTTTTTCCAGGAACACTGGGACGTGGAACGGGAATGTGGAAGGAAACTGGACTACCCAGATGAGTCCAGGTCATTAATCTTTGTTAAAAATGCTCGTACACCTACTAATTCATGGAATTATCTAATCATCCAATCGTGTGTCAGCAGTGCAAGGCATAAAATCATATAGATACAGATAAGCAGCCTCAGGTAATGTTCACCTCACCTCAACCGCAAAAATTGTGATCTCAGTGATTTTGAGCTGATTTGAGCATTTCTATAACTGCTGATCACCTGGGATTTTCGGTCTCTAGAGTTTACTGAGAACAGTGCAATAAAGATAAAACATCCACTGAGCAGCAGTTCTGCAGATAAAAATGTATTTTTAATGAGAGAGGTCAACGTAGAATGGCCAGATTGGTTTACATTTACATTTTAGTCATTTAGCATTTCAGTCACTAGTGATGGCAAAACGAAGCCTTCTGAAGCAATGAAGCTTTCTTGCAAACTGGCGGGAAAAGAGTTCGTTACTTTTCAGCGTGCTGCACAGTGGCGGCGTCATCTGGTCAAGCCTGGTAGTGCACTGTGCCTTACTTGCCGTTTCATGTAACAAAATCAACATTTAAAAACGTCTTTTGTTTTGAATATCTTTGTGTAAAGTCTGTCAGAAATGATCAAAATAATACCGCTCAAAACAGGCTGACACCCTCCATGGCTTTACGCTTGTTTTGTGAAGTGGCAAAGCAGTCACGTGATTCGGTGCATGAACGAAGCTGGTCACTGGTCACGTGAATGCAAGAAAACAAATCAAATACAGGTACACTGCTTCAAACGTATTACTTGTAACATCACTAGGGGACACCATTATCCAGAGCAACTTACCAAACAATACAATCTTACAATCCAGGCAACTATGGTCAATAATGGCAGCTTGGGAGAGGTGAGATTTGAACCCTAGACCTTCTGGTATTCACTCTAGTACCTTCCTAAGCCACCACAGTCCTGGTTTGTGCTTACAGAAAAGCTGCAGTAACTCAGCCAACACTGTACAGATGTATCGAAGCCTAAAGTGGATGGGTTACAACAGGGAGGACTATTCAGTCCTAGTATATTTGTCCCAATACAGTGTACCAGTATTAGAACAGTATTTTTAGAATAGCCATTTTTCTTTATTCAAACATCTTGCCTTAAATGGTATGATGTGATGTGAATATCTGGCCTCAGTATCATGCACATGCTTAATATGTGCTCCGGTATGATATGTACATTCTAGCAAGAAGGGTAGAAAACATTTTGATAATAGTGTAGAAATGCAAATTTGGATGAAAATCTGTTGGATGATATATTGCTTTCGAGTGCATCCTTATTAGCGTAGGCGTGAGGGAGCTTCATGAGATTCGTTTTCTCTTTAATAAGGCTTGAAATCGTGTCAGATGCTGACTAGGTTGCAATATTTAAGCATCCTAAGGCCTCATATCTTAGCTGCACCTTGTTTTTTATATACGGAAATGAGACAGTCGAAAACAGAAACAAAAATAGGTTTGCAGACTAATTCCACCAGCAGAATCCATGGCTTTTCAGGAAGCTTTTTCTGCAGAAGCACCACAGAGAAGCTGCGTAGATCACTGTCACATAGGTTGTGAGGAATATTAAGAGCCATCTTCTTTTGACAGCAGTCGATCATGAGGTTAACAAAATCTATTTAGAATGCCTTCAAAGTGAAACAGACAACTCCGGGGACACTCTAAGACACAAAAGGTTTAATCGGATTTGGGAGAAACTTAATTTAATGCATAAAGGCGCACTCCAATTTACAAGAAGCAAAGTTATTTTTCTGGTTCGATAGAGAAAGCCATGCTTAACGTGGTCACCAGAACACCCGAGGGAAATATCTCTGTGAAATATGAACCTCATGCAATCATTGTTTAGTTATATGTAAACCTGATCTGATAATAAGAGATGGGAGAAGATGACTGCCATCAAAACATTCCAAAATGATATCAGCGGGGCTTTGAAGATGACTTTCAAGATGAGCTGAGTATAATACAAACAGATCACTGCCAAAATGGCTAATTTTACTGCTGCAGGCAACCGTCCCTTTACACGGGGGATTGGTTTTTGAATATCAAAATCCACAGGTTCTCAAGTACTTTATATGAAATGGTGCACACGTGTGTGCCGTTTAACTCCTGTATTATGTTCTGTGAAACAAGACGTTACGTGGGACTGTGGTAGCCTAGCGGTTAAGGACCTAGCGGTTAAGGCTAAGCTGACACTGTTGGGTCCTTGAGCAAGGCCCTTAACCCACAATTGCTTGGATTGTATCAATTGTAAGTCGCTCTGGCTAAGGGCGTCTGCTAAATGCTGTAAATGCACTATAGTCACATAGTATTTTCAGGCTTCTGTAATGTAAATATTAAGTTTATTTTGACAAGAAAACTGCATGCAAATGATACGTAAATGCGATTAAAACACGAGTGGAATGCTATCATCTGCGCAGCATCTCTAATACCATCGTGTCCACAGCCTAAACTGTTATACACCTAATAAACCTTTTTTTTAATGGAAATTCACTAAGATTATAGAAAATGAAACACTTTGACCCACTTAAGAGGATGGCATGACGGATGCTTTTGTTTTACAGAAACAAAAAATGCATTGATAGACAGAATTACGAACAACACAGAAGATAACCCAGATGAAACATTTACATCATTTAGCAGACGCCCCTATCCCGAGCAATTTACAACAATCTACAGTCCAAGCAATTTTGGGTTAAGGGCCAAGGATCCAACAGTCGCATCTTGGCTGAGGTGGGATTTGAACTCTGGATCTTCTGGTTTAGAGTCCAGTACCTTAACCACTGAAGATGTTTTAGGTCCTATTTATGCAGAAATATAGAACATTCTGAAGGGTTCACAAACTTTCAAGCGCCACTGTATATCATACTGTGCAGTACATACATGTATAATAATATACTGCAAAATACAGTGTGTCAGTAATGCAGGATTATGCATATCATTTAAGTTAGTTTGAACGATGCAACATGATAATGCTGGGGTAAACGTGATAAATAGCATTTCCACATATTTCTACAAAATAAAAGTATAAGATAATTTAGATTTAAGGGCTTATTTTCTCAGCCAAGAAGGGCGAGCAGCGGTGTGGTTGGGTTTACAGGGGTGTTCGGAGGATGAAAGTGTGTAATGAATAAATAATGCGTATTTATTTTCTCCAACTCTATCTCCGCTTATGTCCTTCCAAAAGTAATGGCGGTCCCTCATGCCTCTGTATGAGCAAACCCCTTAGCAGCCGTTCACACACACACACACACACACACACAGACACAAACACACAAGCAAGATGTAGTGCATTCAATAAACACAGTTACTCTATTTTCCCTTAAGCTGATGTCACCACATTAACTGGTATGTTATAATGTATGTTCTCTGCTTACCTGGGAAATGCAGCTACATAAAGCACATCCTGTCTGGATCAGTGATACGTCTGAGCCGGGGCACTCTTTAAATATTGTATTAGATCTGGAGCTTATATCCGTGTATTGGGTCTGTTTGTTTTCAGCTTACTATTTGCCCAGATATCATTCATTTCGTTTATAGCTTTGTCATAGCTGTTTTCACCAAGACACCCGAGGAAGATGTATGAGGTGTCCATGTACAGTTACAAGCAGTTTTTGTGTGTTACTGATTTAAGCCTGGAAGTTGCTGATCACACCAACATCTTGAAGATTTTTTGTCTCGCAATTCACATTGTACTAAGCGACATAATTTATTTGAAAATTTACATTTACAGCATTTAGCAGACGCCCTTATCCAGAGCGACTTACAATTGGTACAGTCTTACAATCCAAGCAATTGTGGGTTAAGGGCCTTGCTCAAGGACCCAACAGTGGCAGCTTGGCAGAGGTGGGATTTGAATCCTGGACCTTCTGGTCCAGAGTCCAGTACCTTACCCGCTAGGCTAATTACAACACCAGATCAGAAAAATTTGTAACAGTAAGGAAAAAGGAAATATTTTTAAAATGCAGTTTTTCTTACATTTCCCTTGATGTTTATTTCATTGCAAGCAGTATGAACCCAATATATTTCACCAGTTTTGTCTGGTCAACTTCATTTAATTTGTCTACATCTACACCACCCATGGAGGTTGGTCCCTTTTTGAGTCTTGGTCCTCCCAAGGTTTCTTCCTCATAACGCGTAGGGAGTTTTTCCTTGCCACTGTCGCCCTAGGCTTGCTCAATTTGGGATTGGACGTAGATATTAGGAGATAACCTAAAATTGTAAAGTTGCTTTGAGACAATGCTCCATTGTAAAAAGCGCTATATAAATAAATCTGACTTGACTTGTTAATAAATCCATTCCTGCATACCAGACCTTCAGAAACTTAGGGCTGGTAATGAAGTAAAAAACCTAAATAATGATTTGCTTTTAAATACATGATTATAGTCATGGTTTTAAAAGCAGTAAATGCACAAAAGTACATTGAGAATTTAGAGCAACATATGATGCCTTCAAGATGACGTCTTTTCCAGGGACGTCCATACATTGTTCAGCAAGGCAACACCAAACCACGTGTTGGACTGGCCTGCCTATAGAGAGAGAAGCTGTGGAGAATTTTGAAACAAAAAATGTGATAAGTCGAGCCAGATTTATTTATATAGCTCTTTTTACAGTGGAGCATTGTCTCCAAGCAGCTTTATAATTTTAGATTGTCTTCTAATATCTAAGACCAGGCCAGGCGACAGTGGCAAGGAAAAACCTCCCTAAATGTATAAAGAAGAAACCTTGGGAGGACCAAGACTCAAAAAAGGATCCTTCTTGGGTGGCTTAGGTGATAAATGTAAGAATGAAATAAATTTTTCTAGTCAAAGAAGTTTGTAGTAATAGTTCAAAAAACAGAAACGCAAGTAAATATGATACAGCATGGAACAGATGCTGGGAAACAACGCATATTGGCATTATGTGCATAAAAACAACCTTGCCGTGTTGGCACCTTAAGACGTGTTTGCAGGAAGAATGGGACAAAATAACACCTTGAAACACTTCATCGTTGGTATAATCGATGCCAAAATGTATTTCGTGTTGTGGGTATTAATGGCAACAATACAAAATGGTAAATCCAATCTAACCAATCTAACTTTTTTATGTGTTGCAGGCCTGAAATGCAGGAATGAATGTTAATCAGCCAATTACATTTGAAAGTTGACCAGAAAAAAACATTAAATATCCTGCTTTGTTTTGGGTTTCTTTATATTGGTTTGTTTGTTTTTTTCCATACTGCCCCAACTTTTCTGATTTGAAGTTGTATTTTATTCAGTGCTTCATTACAAGATATAGGTTGTACATGTTAAATTGTATCATCTTGGCACTAAAAGAAACCCTTTTTGAAAAGTACAGAGGTAAAGCTCATCCAAATAGAGAGAACAATCCAGGAGGGCAAATCGGAAAGCCCCCAACACCGCAATCTTATGCTGTCATCTCTAAGGGTAGGAAGGTTAAATGGAATTCGCTGTAACAGTTTTCTCGTCAGAAATAATGCAAAAGGCTCATGCTATTTGAATATTGTATTCACTAGTCTAACCATTTTTTGGAATGACTTGGCACAGTTCTGCTTTACTGTGTTTGGAAGTGTTCAAGCAGAGAAATGACAAGCAGAGGCAGGGGTTGCATGTTTTGCAAGACCTAATAATAATTACTGAATTATTTAATATATCTGAATATCTATCTAGTATCTATAAAAAATACTGACAGCATCTACTTAGGATTGTGTCTTCTGACAAGCAAGATTACAAGTTCTGTCTCTTTTGCATGGCCTCTCTATTGAATCTGTCCTTTAAAGTGTTTCGGCTAATGGTTCAAATGACATGACAGATTAATTAACACAGATCCAATTAAGTGCCAGCAGTGTCGTGTATCATGTGTCATTTTGAGAGTGCTTATTGCAGGAATGCGTTAACACCAGAGAAGGACAGGTATAATCTTAGTAGCGGTTGCACAAAGGCTGCTTTTGTGTCAAGAAGGGAGGAGAAAATGTTCAAATTCAAATTCCTGTTCATGACAAAGATGCCAAGCACAGATTTTAGTAAACTGCCAGCATTTCGAAATGCCTGAGGCCAAAACAAAAAAGGAATATCACAATTCCCACCTCCTGCCTGGACCTTTATATTTTATCCAGCTGAGATGCATTTCATATCAGTGTGGCATCTGCTTTTTTAGGACGGTCTTCTCTCTTTTTGTTTTATGTGATTATTTTCCACACATGGATATGTCACTTAACTGGAGAGGCCTTTTCAGTTACACACAATGTAATGTAATGTAATTATAATTAATACTATTTTGATACTATTAAAACAACCTTTGGAATAAAGCACAAGCACAATCTGTGTGCTACTTTAGTCCTGCATGCTCTTTGATGGATTTGTTCAATGTAACTGTACACACTGGACAATTAAAATTTTGCTCCCTGAACCTTTTTTTTTTTGAGAAATGTTGGCTGCTGATCACAAAGATGACCTTAACATTCTCCTATCTAGTACCTACATTTACATTTACAGCATTTAGCAGACACCCTTATCCAGAGCGACTTACAATTGATTCAATCTTACAATCCAAGCAATTGAGGGTTAAGGTCCTTGCTCAAGGACCCAACAATGGCAGCTTGGCAGAGGTGGGATTTGAACCCTAGACCTTCTGGTCCATAGTCCAGTACCTTACCTGCTAGGCTACCACAATCCAATGTGTACCTATGTATCTTGCACTGTAGATTTTGGCGATGTCCCATAATGTTGTAAGTCTCCTAGAATATAACCCACAAAGCAAGTTGTTTTGGTCAAAATCCAAGCATATCTGGGCATGCACTAACTGGTGGTGCTCTGGAAATGATGTTACAGACATGCCTTTTCATGATGAGTCAGGTTAGATGCTGGGGGACAGGCTATAAAGGCTGCTCACATATAGAGATGCTGTTTGGACACATTTTTGCTGTCATACATTCTGTGGCAAGTATACGCTTAAGGCTCAAAGATGCATCATGACTGCATTTATGAGCTCTACTTTGGATGTACTTTGGTGATCAAACTGTGAGAGAGTTTGGCATTTTGAACAGGTGAAGTTTTGCATTGTCTTGCTGAAAAATGCACGGCCATCCCTGGATAAGATGTTGTATTGAAGGCAGCTTATGTTGCTCTAAAATCTCAATGTACTTTTCTGCATTAATGCTGCCATCACAGAAGTGTAAATGACCTTCGCCAAGGGCTCTGACCCAACCCCATACCATGACAGAGCCTGGCTTTTGGACTTGTTGCTGATAACAGTCTGGATGATCCTTTTCGTCTTTGGTCCAGAGCAAAAAAAAGCTCTGGAATGCTGATTTGTCTGACCACAACACGTTTCCGCTGTGTGATGGTCCATCACAGATGCCTCCGAGTCCAGAGAAGTCAACACCAGTTCTGGAAATTATTAACGTAAGACTTTAAAGTTTTTTAATTGTGATTAAATTCAGTCAATTTACTTTAAGGTTTGTCCAAATTCCTACATGATTTTCTTCAGGAAGACAAACGTTGTCAAGCAACTGTTGTCAAGTGCTATCATACAATACTAAAGCATTCACTTTAAGTGGGGGGAGTGACTAAAGATCCTAGGCAATTTTAATGCATGTATTCATTACTGTTTGAGGGATTTACATAATTTTATCTACAATTCTCCACAGTATTTATGTCCTGCTCCCTAACACATTGGCTGTATATAATCTCACTCCCATGCGATGCTGTGTTTGAAGCCATGGTTACTTAGAGCAATTTGCAAACACAAATAGTTCATTTACACATTGCTCTAACACATTGTTAGCCATGCATGCATCTCTTAGACTGCTTGAGCAAACCACATTGCTTATTTGGGATCTAAGTCGTAAGGTTTATTGTTTAATTATTTGTTACTAAGGAGTATACACGAGACTAATTAAATCTCAAAGGTAAAAAGATTCTCCGGCTTACATAAATCGTTACAGCCCTATGCGAACGGACCGAGCTCGTGTCAAAGTGTTCTTCAGATGGATGACCTTTCATTTTTCCTCTAATTATCAACAAGCCTGATACTTAGAGAGCCTTCTTACCTCACCGCAGCTCCATTAATGACATTCAGGCTTCCATTATCTCACCTGGCTCGAAATGATGGCACATTTTTCAGCTTATTATGGAAGCAGGAAATCATCCTGACTCTGGAGTATTTGTTGGCTTTGCTTTTGCTAATCATGTGGCAGAAGCAGTGGAAGGCAGGATGCCACAGCTGATATTTTCACAGTTTTCTTTTCTTCCATAAATAGCGGTTTGAAACTAATTCAACGTGTTTCTAAACTTGTGAAACCGGTGCAGATAAACACATCAGACATGTTTCTTCAACCTGCTGACCTCACCTGATAATAGCTTAATAAGTGCATGATTGAGCAGTTTATAAAGTATGAAAGACTACTGTACAGAGTGGGCCATTTATATGGATACACCTAAATAAAATGAGAATGGTTGGTGATATCAACTTCCTGTTTGTGGCACATTAGTATATGGGAGTAGGGAAACTTTTCAAGATGGGTGTTGACCATGGTGGCCATTTTGAAGTCGGCCATTTTGGATCCAACTTTATTATTTCCAATGGGAAGAGGGTCATGTAACACATCAAACTTATTGAGAATTTCATAAGAAAAACATTATTCTTTAAACATTATTCTTTAAATTTATGAGTATCCATATAAATGGCCCACCCTGTATATATTAAATGCATTGTAATTAAATACTGTGTGACACTGTGTGATGGTCCATGCCAGATGCCTCCGAGTCCAGAGAAGTTGACGTCGCTTCTGGACATGTAAAACATGAGGCTTTTTTGTACAGTGGTATTTGTGAATGTAGCTCCATATTGTAGTGCTTGATAAAGGTCTAATAAAATAATCCCTTGCCCATGGGGTTCTATCAGCTGTTGATGAATGACGGTTCTTGATGCAGTGATGTCTGAGGGATTGGAGATCATGGGCGTTCAGCTTAAGCTGGAGACCTTGTCCATTAGTTACTGAAATTCCTCCAGATTGCTTAAATTGTTTAATGATATTACGCACTGTAGAGGAAGAAATACGCAAATCCCTTCCGATATTTCTTTGAGGAAAAATATTTTGTTTTTAAACCTATTTGTATTTTCCATACTGTCCCAGCTTTTTTCTGAGTTTTGGTTGTACTAACACACATGTCTGGAATTTACCAGTATAGATATTTCCAGTATCTGAATGGAAAGTATAATAAAGTGTGAAGATATATCCAGTTCCTAAAGGTACCATAACCTTCCATTATCGTGACTAACTGTAGGCAAAAGGGAAAAGTAGGTGCATGATTTATTAATACTTGTTTTTAAGTAATGACATATTCAAAAAATGTTCCCCTTAAAAATATTCTAAAGCATAAAGCATTTCCTTTCCTTTATCTGTGAGTAACCTCATTGTGCAGTCACCAGGGCAGCACAATTCTAAAAGCTTTTAGAATGCAGCACATGAATAATGTAGTTCATAATGAAACCTATTACAAGGAAGTGAAAATGTTATGGATTTTTTTTCCTGCATGACATTTTTTGATGTGCAGTGAAATATCCAGAGCACCAGGAACGGACTACAGCAGGTAGTGAGGTTAGAAAGCTTATCAACATTATATCCAGAAGTACAAGATGTCTTTACTTATGTGTGTGCAAGCTATAGAAACAGAACAAAACTGAGAAATATAATCACAGAAGACAAAATTATCAAATAAGCTACATCTAACAGCAAAAGCCCCAACCAAACTAGCCCTAAGTTTAACCACAACCCTTTCTTTAAACCTCAGCCTGACTTTACCTATAGTTGTATAAAAACCAGCAGACACTGAGTACAGTTGTATGCCAACTCAAAACTTAGCCTTACCTTAACCATACCCATAAGTAATGTTTTGTAGGGGTTACAGCAGACGTAGACACACAGGGCATAACAATCACGATTTAGCTTTGGGGGCCTTCCATTTCTCTTGATCATCTCTGAGATGTTTCTACACCTTGATTGAAGTCAGCCTGTGTGTAAATTCAGTTAATTGGACATGATTTGGAAAGACACACATCTGTCTATAGAAGGTCTCACAGCTAACAATGCATATCAGTGCAAAAACCAAGCCATGAGAAGAAAAGAACTGCCTGTAGAGCTCAGAGACAGGATTATATGTGGAGACACAGATCTGGAGAAGGCTACAAGACATTATGCTGCACTGAAAGTTCCCAAGAGCACAATGACCTCCATAGTTCTTAAATGGAAGATGTTTAGGACAACCCAGAGTACTGCAGGGATGGTGGGATGGTGGATGGTGAAGTTAAGAATTCACCATGGTGGGGGGTCTGGAATAAAGTTGTGGAGGGGAACACATTAGGAAAGATACAACATATTTAAGAGCTTTTAAACGTCCCTGTACTGTTCAGAGCATGATTAAGAAGTGAAAAGTGCATAACACCAACAACATTGTTTCTAAATCGGGGAGTCCAACATACATCATGCCTACTGTGAAGCATGGTTGTGGCAACGTTATTTTGTGGGGATGGTTCTTCAGCAGGGACTTGACAGCTGTTCAGAGTAGGCGAAGGCTTAATAGATGATGTTAGTTACACAGAAATTCTTGAAGAAAACCTGCAACCCTGTACTACACCGCTGCATTGTATGGTGGGACTGTGGTAGCCTAGCGGGTAAGGTACTGGACTATGGACCAGAAGGTCCAGGGTTCAAATCCCACCTCTGCGAAGCTGCACAATTGCTTGGATTATAAGATTGTATCAACTGTAAGTCACTCTGGATAAGGGCGTCTGCAAATGTAAATGTATTTATCCCCAAAAGGAAATTTCGGAAGGAAAAGTAAAAATATGGTTCACCTTCCAGCACAATAACAACTCTAAACTCAGTGCCAAAAAATGCAGTGGCTTAAGTATAGGAGGTGAATGTTCTTGAGTGGCCAATCCATGCCCTTACTGTTTTATTTATTGACCTGGTTTTGTTTTTCTTCAGCCATTCAGAGGTGGACTTTCTGGTGTGTTTTGGATCATTTCCTGCTGCAGAACCCAAGTTCGTTTCAGCTTGAGGTCACGAACAGATGGTCGGACATTCTCTTCAGGATTTTTTGGTAGACAGCAGAATTCATAGTTCCATTTATCACAGCAAGTGTTCCAGGTCCTGAAGTAGCAAAACAGCCCCAGACCATCACACTACCACCACCATATTTTACTGCTGCTATAATGTTCTTTTTCTGAAATGCTGTGTTACTTTTACACCAGATGTAATGGGACACACACACCTTACTTTTGTCTCGTCAGTCCACAGAATGTTTTCCCAAAAGTCTTGGGAATCATCATGATGTGTTCTGGAAAAATTGAGACGAGCTTTAATGTTCTTTTTGCTCAGCAGTGGTTTTCATCTTGGAACTCTGCCATGCAGGCCATTTTTGCCCAGTCTCTTTCTTATGGTGGAGGCATGAACACTGACCTTAACTGAGGAAAGTGGGGCTTGCAGTTCTTTGGATGTTGTTGTGGGGTCTTTTGTGACCTCTTGGATGAGTCGTTGCTGAGCTGTTGGGGTAATTTTGGTCGGCCGGCCACTCCTGGTATTCTTCACCACTGTTCCATGTCTTCGCCATTTATGGATAATGGCTCTAACTGTGGTTCACTGGAGTCCCAAAGCTTTAGAAATGGCTTTATAACTTTTTCCAGACTGATAGATCTCAATTACTGTCTTTCTCAATTGTTCCTGAATTTCTTTGGATCTCGGCATGATGTGTAGCTTTTAAGGATCTTTTGGTGTACTTCACTTTGTCAGGCAGGTCTATTTAAGTGATGTCCTGATTGAGAACAGGTGTGGCAATAATCAGGCCTGGGTGTGGCTAGAGACAGTGAACTCAGGTGTGATAAACCATAGTTATTTTGTTTTAACAAGAGGGGCAATCACTTTTTCACACAGGGCCATGTAGGTTTTGATTTTTTTTTCGCTTAATAATAAACACCTTCATTTAAAACTGCATTTTGTGTTTATTTTCGTTGGTCTTTGACTGTGTTTAAATTGGTTTAATGTTCTGAAAACACTTACGGTGCAGGACATGCAACCAAAAACAGAAATCAGGAAGGGGGCAAAACACTTTTAACACCACTGTATATGTTAGTAATATCTTGGAGACTGCACTCTACTGCACTGCTAAAGCTTACGTCACACAAAAGCACATATCAGAGCCTAATAATGTGAATGAAAACCCAGTTCACTTCAATTGGACTACAAATCTGAGCTTCACTTTGGGAAGATTTATTGTGCTCTCTTAAGTTTGGAGATCCCTCATGGGAAAAATCAAATGTACGAGAAAACAGTGACCCACAGGCACAGTTTCAAAATGTATCTCTGGTTAGATGTCAGATCCAGGCTTCAAACCCGTACCACACACACAAACACACACAAGCATGCATAAATTCCACTTTCAAACCAGCACAAGGGGAACAGTGTCTCTTCTTTTCAAAAGGATACGGCGTTGCACAACACATTTAGACACTGTTAGTGGGTCATACAAAATGCTCTTTCATATAGCCAAATATTTATACATATGAAACTCATGTGGTTATGATGAATATGAATGTGGTTGCTTCCATACTGTTTATGTTCAATAATTACCAAATAATGACTCTTTCAGAGCCACAAACAGTAGGGGCTTTGTTTTATAATTAATACAACTTACACATTTCTGTCTCAATTACAAAAAGCTACTTTCATTTGTAACCCGAGCACTCATTAGTGATTCAGAAAATTCAAGAGGCTTATTGCAAAGGCTACAACAAGAATATATCAATATAAATATGATAAAAACACACCATAATGTGAACCAACAGTTTATGAAGTGTAAAACGTATGCGCATGGAATGAATGGTCAATTACTGGCCACTGGAGAAAGGTGCAAAGCAATGGGACCATTCCTGACTTAATTGGTCCACTGTGGGACACACACCATCAGTACCTGATGACCCTTCATGACAGTAAATGTGCTTCCTGATTGTATCATCAATCATTCTTCCTGCATATTAGAGCTGCTGGGGGGTTTTCGCCAGGCAGAACAAGAGTATTGTCTTAGCAGTGCAGGAAAGGCCGTGGTAATAAAGTCAATGAAGTGGAACGTACTATATTGGGCTCAGGTATAAGTGTGTGCTTAGTAGTGTTTTATACATCTGTTTCTTCTACTGCATGCTCTAATGTAACTTTTCTCCTCCTAACGCTAACACATGCTGTTAGAGAAACCTTCAGCAAATGTTGTACACGTTGACAAAAAATATATATCATCACCAATAAAGAGTTGTTGGAAGAGAATGGAATGTTATATGTGTGAATGTATTGATGATATATGTAAGTGATTACAATATGACAGCAAAAGGATAAGATTATTGGCAAGAACAAGTGACAGGAGGCTCTAGTACCCTCTTAGGTCATCGCTAGTATGGATACAAGCTAAGATACAGTTGGGAAATGGAGGCGAATTGATTCCACATGGTGTCCTGTGGCACATTTGCCCACAGAGGTTGCAGCTGGGCCTGTAGATCCTTCAGACTCAGGTTGCTGAAGCTGGTATCCCAACTGGTCCCATAAATGCTTGATTGGGGATAAATCTGCCAATCTGGCGGAGGCATTCCTGGGAAACCCTTGCTGAGCTTGGGCAAGCACTATCCTGCTGACAAATGCCGGTTGGAAGCGCTGCCATGTGACAAAACACATGTGTTTGAGGGATGTCCTGAATATGCTGCTGATCTGTTAGGGACCGCTAGGGGTGACTGACTGTCATATGTGATGATTCCATCACACCAGCAGTTGGGGCAGCAAGGGAAGGATTGAAGCACTCACCACGAGCCTCCATTCCCGAAACCGACTGTCGTCGGATCTCAAACAGACCCAGGATTCATTGCTAAAGACGATACAGTTCCAGTCCACAGCAGCCCAGATTTCTCATTCATGGCACCACTGCAAACAAAGGTGATGGTGGCTGTCAATGGCAGGACACGTAATGGGTGCTGAGACAACAAATTTTCTTTTGCTAAGCACCTGGAAAGGTCCAGGCAGAGATGGGTGTGTAGTGAAGGTGCCACCTGTGTTGGAATGGTGGACAACAAAACTGTGGGAGCTGTTTGTGCTTTTTGATGGAATTAGTGATCTTCTCTTCTGGTGGTCTGTCATCCCTGAATTGGCTCTTCTGTTGCAGATTATACTGAAGCAGCTACTGAGGAACTTGTGCTGTTGTACATCTGGACCTTCTGCTTTAGTGTCATCTGCAACACAAAAGACAACTCAGGGATGCTACAACATAAGAGATAGCGTTTAAAGAAAATAACAGCTAGATGAGGATTGGTTGAACTTCTGAGCCGTGTCCCTTTGTGGTTTCTTCTGTATGGGTCTCAAAAAGAAGTTTTTAATTGCTGTCAACTCTGGCTGCTAATATGGGGTCATTGTAAAAACACAGATAGTTGTTTATGGGTGGGATATTTCTAACAGCTGAATATTACCCTGCTTTTTCAATTATAGCTGTGCTCTTTGAAACCACAAGCAGAAGGTTTTATACATTTCTGTATGGTGTATTTGGAAAACCACATCAATACAAAATGATTGTTTATTTCCAGTTTCCATAAAATTAGGGGGGAAATGGGAGCTGTTAAAGAGGCTCTATGATCTCAGGCACTCAAAACAGAAGATAGGAATTCAGCTGTGCTATGGTTTAGAAAACAATTCAATAAATTCATTGTTTAAAATTCATATACAGTGGTGCTTGAAAGTTTGTGAACCCTTTAGAATTTTCTATATTTCTGCATGAATATGACCTAAAACATCATCAGATTTTCACACAAGTCCTAAAAGTAGACAAAGAGAACCCAGTTAAACAAATTAGACAAAAATATTAAACTTGGTCATTTATTCACTGAGGAAAATGATCCAATGTTACATATTAGTGTGTGGCAACAGTATCCAACCAGCTTGTGGCGAGACATTAGAGTAACGAACCCTGTTGTGAGCGTCCAGGGTTCAAACCCCAGCTACTAGCTGATAGAAGCGCAGCTTTGTTTTCATTTTTCTTTGGTTTAGTTCCGTAATTATTCATTTAGACTTTTGGTTCACTATTTCCATCTGGAGCTAACTGCATATTGGACCCATAAAACCCTTTTACTTTTGTTTTCACGGATCGCCAGTTTTTAATTATGGTGAATCGTAACAAAGTAGGCTTTTTGTTAATGATTTTGGCCAATGTATTCGATTTTTTAAACATGTTATTAGGCTCCACTATGGACAACATAGACCTTAAGCTTCTCGTATCTCACACAGGCCTTATTATGGTGGAGTTTGTCGGAACATACCCCATCATTAATCGGAAGCAACTTACAATACAACTACATAATTATCTAATGCTTGACAGAGTGGATTTCTGGAGGTCTTGAAAACGGATCATTCAATGGACATTATTCCTTATGGAAATTAACTGCTCGGTACTGTCATTTACTGTACTTGACGAGACTTCGGGATTTTTAAATTACGAGAAAATGAGGTATCTAACAAGGTGTCAGTGTTACAAAACATCAAAAATGTAAGGAGAATAAAGTTTTCATAAATAGCATTCTCTTCATGAGGCAAATGCTCTCTGGCTTTTCAGGAAGGTTATTTCAGAAAATCATTGCTCTGAGTTCCTGAGTCAGCAGCACTATTGAACCCAGACTCTCTTGTTTTAAGAGCGTTTAATGGCCTGTCATCCTGAGACGAACACTGTGTCTTGCTTAATGCCTTCAGGAGACAGTCTTTTGACTAAATAGTTGGCTGTCTTTAGAACAAATAAATATGGTGATATTGCTTATCCAGAGCAACTTACAATTGGTACAATCCAAGCAATTGTGGGTTAAGGGTCTTGCTCAAGGACCCAACAGTGGCAGCTTGGCAGAGGTGGGATTTGAACCCTGGACCTTCTGGGCCAAAGTCCAGTACCTTACAAGCTGGGCTACCACAGTCCCATATATCCTTTAAATGCCGCTATATCCTTCTTTCTATATGAAATCACTAAAAGTGTGGTTGGAGGCTGCCAATTTTTTAATTATAATACAGAATATGAAGTGCAAGAAGTCTGAATCTATGACTATTCAAAAAAACAAATGAAGCAGTATTTCAACCATGTCCCTTCTATGTTCACTAAACTAAGGAACCTTTCTCTTATTGAAATACATAAATTCCCTATATTCACATCATGTGACATTTTTCTGCAGTTTTTCTCTTGAGTAATTTAACAGGGCGACACAAAATGAACAACCTTCGTAATGAATTGCTCTGTGATAACACTCTCTCTTTTGCTTTAAAAATCTATAAATCAAGCTACTATAAGAACAGTGTTATTCTGGAACATACAGGCATTGCTGTTGTGGGGAATGTGTACCCCTCACTTTAAAATAAATGTATTTCTGTCATCTGAACTTTTCATCAATAATAATAAGAAATAAAGTATAATAAATATAATAAGTATAATAAAGAAAGAAAGAACAAAATAAAGTATTTTATTGGTAAACAAAGGGGTATCAGAGGCATCCTTGGGGTATGTGGAGTGTGGCACCCTCACTTGCAAAAAATATATACTTTTTTGTCAATAATAACAATAAATAATAAAGCAATCAAGAAAGCTATTAAGAAATTCCAGTTCTTCAGCATTGGGGAAATGCAGATGTGCTCACTTTCAGAGAAATGTCATTATAACAGTAATAATAATAATTTAATAAATAAAGCAAGAAAGCAGGCTATTAGGAAAGTAGTCCAATTCTGAAACATATTTAGAGATGATGTAGGGGATGTGTTCCTGTCATTCAAAGAAATGGAGTTTTGTTTCTTGTACTTTTGGTCAATATAAAAAATATATAATGAAAGCATTAACAAGGTCATGAAAAGATGATGCTAAGCCTCGCTTAGTTTCAGAGAAATACATTTATCCTATTTTTCATCAGTAAATAAAAAAGAAAGAAAGAACAAAAGAAAGAAGGGAAATAAATAGAGTAAAAGTAGTCCTGGTCTGAAGCCTAGAGGGAACTGCAGATGTAGACGATGTAAAGAACATGCTCACTCTTACTGCAATTTGTCCTAAAATAACTAAATTTAAACAATAGTATTATGAAAGTACCCTAATCTGTGGTCAATGGGAGGCACTCACTTTCAAATAATTGTAAATGTTAATAAATGTAACTGTAAATAATAATAATGGCACTTAAATGAATGTAGAATGTCTTTTTTTACCTATCAGGTATCAGAAGCCGACCTTACAGTCATGTTCCAAAATCAAGTGGAAAGTCAATTTAGTAGAACCGAGGCTGTTGTAGCTGCAAAGGTTGGGCACAAACTCCATGCCCTTGTTTTAGATGAACTTTTTTGTGGGTCCACAAACTATTGTCTCTACATTGTAAATCCTTTAACTTCACTTTAAAGGAAACTAGAAAAACAAACAGTAGGGGTTAGGATTTGGAGGAGATCACTCCAGTGGAAAGCAAGCCATGAATATCTTAAAGAATGCCTGGGTATAAATATGTGATTGTTATTTATTTATTTATTGTTTACTATGGGACCACAGACTGAACTGGATCACGTTATCAATGGAAAGTTACAACAATAACAGAGTTTAGAGATATTGCACCTATTCGTCTGTATATGGCTGTCTGTGGACTTAAAGTGACTTTGGAAGCCAATCAGACACCATTTCTCTACGAAGAAAAGAAGTCCAAGAAGTCACGGTTGCTTAATAAGACTTTGTTATAAATAATACAACCTTTCTCATTTATTGTAGGGGAACATTTCTCTGGCTTTACAGTTAAAATGCACCCACAAGACCTTAATAGGGACTGTAGTATTTGTATTCTTTGGTATTTTGTATTATTTTTCCATTGTTCATATGCTTTTGTGTATTTTTACTGTTGCCTTTTCCTATTTCCTGTCTTTGTGAAAGGCTGCAGCATACTAAGTTGTCTGATGTTTTTTCCACATCACTCTGGTGGTATTAGGTTTGTACATTTAAAGAAGCAGCAATGGAGGAAATGTAAGGGGTCTGTTCTTTCTCAAACTACAGATTCTCATCTGTTTCTTCCTTTTGTGCATCTGTACCTTCTGCTTCTTGTTCTTTCCTTGTTAGATCAGTCATATTTCAAGGCAGTAGTGATAACCTTAGAGTGCAACAAGAACAGGGCATATTTATTCGAGTGATTGCGTAACTGATCAGCTTCTGATTGGCCATATTGTGGTGCAGTGGTTACCGCTGTACAACTGCAGGGTCCTGGGTGCAAATCCCGAAAAGGCTGCTACCTGTGTGGAGTTTGTATGCTGTCTGTGTGTCTCCTATGCATTAGGTCAACTTGTGTCTCTAAAGGGCTCCAGTGTGTGAGTGAGTTTGTCTGTTTGGACGTTCCCTGTGATGGACAATACTCTAAAGGGGGCACTGCAGAAAAAAGTTTAGAAACTACTGTAGTAAGTGATAACACTGGATTTCATCCATTTGTAGGCATAATTATGAACATCTAATTATGCTTCAGAACTGTAGGATGTATTTTTCTTGTTATTTTTTATGAATAATAACTTTTAATAATAGCTTTTTTTGTTCTGCACTTGTCGCTGAGCAGAAGGTTGTCTTGCTGAACGCATAGAACACTTATTATCTCCTGATATTCCTTCTGCTTGGTTACACGCGTGCATTAGAGCAGTGTTTATCTCACCATGCTTGGTGGACAATTTGTGATGTTTGTAATGCAATAGCCCTAAAGACCTTAGTATTTTTATGTGCTTGCTGCTGAGTTACAATATAGTTTGCACGCCGATTGAATCCTAAAAATTATAGGAAACACTTGAACACTTAACTCAAGCTCATCTCAATCACCCAGACCAGATCTCGTCCAGTTGGCTTAACCAGAGCTTTCAGGGTCTGTTCAACTCCTTGTTACAGTTATCTGTGTTCAGTGTAGTGGAAACATTGCAGTCAAATAGATATGACAGTCAAGGCTTGGGCAGTGATGCGGAACAAAGCAGAAGAAACTCATCCACCTTCTCCGCTAGTTTACTTTTCCGTCTGAGAAACAAATGAAGTCTCACAAGGAACAAGGTCTCCCTGTGTGCTTGATCTTCCGACCTAATTAGATCAACTGGTTAAAAGTTTAGTAGATACTGTTGTACTGGCTGTACTGTATCTCTGATGAACAAAAAGGTGTTTGACTTCTGATCCCAAAGAGTGGAGTCTTCATCCTGCAGTGTTGCACCACAGAATAATGTAATGCTGTGTGTGTTTGATGCTGGAATTATAGTTTATAGATACCTGTAGGTGAGTCGAAAAACAATCTGGCAACATTTGGAGATAATTATTACTAGTTATTCACTTTTGACCAATCCAAGGATCCCAATCCATATCAGTGAATGGTGCATGAGGCAAGATGAGTGATTTCAAAACAGTGCTCTCAAACATATAGTTATATAAGTTTATATAAGTAGGCAATAAAGGAAATAAACCGATGAACTAAGGCTGAGATCGAGGCTTTAATCTCCAAAACTCAAGGCAGTATTTGCATTGTACTGCAGTATTGTATTTTTGTCTACTTAAAAAAAATCAGTTTATTTGGCCTAACCAAATTTAATGCACATTTCCATTATAAAGTGCATCCGCTATGTACGTTTGAAGGTCTACTGTGATATGACTAATTATACGTAAATGAATCTTTTGTCCTTTGTATCCCACACCATTCAGTAAGGATTGAGAGAAAAACATAATGGAGGAAGACATAAAAGGTGTCAGAGGGACAGACAAAAGAGAGTGGGTGAAAACAGCAGAAAGAAAGAGACTTAAACAGAGGACATGAATTATAGTCTGTTTTATAGGGAGTGTTTGCTAGGGTCTGTGCTGAAGAGATAGCAAACCCTGTAAACTTTACCCAAAACTACTTGTGTGTGCTGTGAAAGGCTAGTGTCTGATAAATCACCTCTTCAGCGGGGCCAAAATTGTACGAAGTTGTCCACCTACTGGTGTGGCAGTGGATGCTGAAAAACCCAGAAGGCAATAACAGTATTGTAGTCCATGACTTCCTCATATGTGCTACTATTCTTTCTTTCTGTTTTGATGTTTTAACATTGGATCATGGACTCGGCTTGACATTTAAAACAAGTTTCTTTATTGCCTCCGGTGTCTCTGGTGTGTGACAACCAGCCTTTAACATTAGTGCAGTGTATAACGCTTGACAATGATGTGTTTAAATATACAGAGCCATATGCCTGCGTGGGCAGACTGGAGGCTTTGATATGTGACGAACGGCAGGGGTGGCATCCACGTGTGCTCTCCTACTGCTGCCTCTTTCCATCCATGGAAAGCTGAAGCACTGGAAAGAGGTACAGAAAGAAAGAAACTGTCAACTTTAGAGTGTAGACGAGGGGAACGTGGAAATGTTCCAACTGCTGGAGACGTATAGCTTTCTGTGACCACATGCTACATTGTGTTTCCTCACATCACATTCTTCTGTTGGGTCAACACACTGATGAGGTGAGATGAGGAACTGCATTGTTCTGAAGAGGCAGTGATGGAATTAGACTTCTCACCTGCTGATGAGTGATAAATCAATTGTTATTTTAATTAGCCCCATTTTTTGTACTAGCCACATTAGAGGGGATTGTCTGATATTCCGACAAGCATGAGCAGCTCCCAGTTCGTTGTCTACAATCCAGACACAGGTGGCACCTTCTCTACCCACCCCTGTCTATGCCTGGACCATTTTCAGGTGCTTACCACAAGGACATTTGTTGTCACAGCACCCATTATGTGTCCTGCCATTGACAGCCAGCCACTATCTCCTTTGTTTGCACCGGTGTCATGAACTAGAAACCTGGACTGCTACAAACTAGAACC